>WBNO01034897.1:0-29102 GCA_013400575.1 Peucedramus taeniatus
AAGTTAAAAAAAAATTAAATTCATAGATTCACAGTTCATGAAAAAACATGCGTAGTATCCCATAAAATACCAGAAGTCCTAACTGGAGCATTTGCTCACTCATTGTTGTAGAAATACTCTACATTGTATGAAAATTTAAAGCACTCATACAAAGAAGAGAGCCGCTTAGATCTGAAGCAGTTTACCTTATTCACAACTGAGAAAACCACAAAAGCGTATTTTTAAACTGCAATTTTAAACATCACCATGGAAATGCCTGAAATGCTTCAGAAATGTTGCATACTAATTTTGTCTGGTTTCCTGTATCATCTTCTCTATTTGCCCTCACCTTCTCCAATACAGGAAGCCAAGATGTAACGAGATGCAAGTTCTTCAAACACAGCCACTCTCCATTCTGAGCACATTCTCTTAAAGTTTGAATAGCCAGATCAGCTTGGCCCTGGCCCATGGCAATCTGAAATGGGAGACAGAGTTGTATCAAGAATCTCTCATACCTGTAATAACAGTTAAATACAAAATTGTGTTTTCAAGTTAGGATATATATGTTAAAAAAAAGAATGCAACAGACAACCAAAATTTTCTCTAATGTGATAAGTTACTAAAGTAGGGAAAAGATTAAGGAAAACAAGGTTTTCTTTGCAACTTATCTAGCTAGTTTCTGTACAAACAACATTACCTAGTCTTTTAATGGAAAAAAACAAACATCACTTGGTGACAGTGATCATATTGCCTGGGAAGTCAAAAAGTAATTTAAATAACAATGTCTAAACTGTATTACTGCAGAACTGCAAAAATAAGAGAGAAATGAGAACTAAGTTTCTTTTGACTAGAAGTTAGGAGTACTTCCTTTGAAGAGAAATACTTAATTTTGATGGGATATATGAATAGTTTAACATATACTCCTTTCTTCACTTTTTATAGTACCATATTAGTTCTACCTTACAATCTATTTGGAAGATAAAGTTCACAAAAAACCCTGAACCAAACAAGTTGAAAATAAAGAGGTTTCAGCCAATCTGAAAAGTCTTGTCTTGGTATTATGATTCTCTGACTAAGTAGAACTGAGCATAATATCTTAAAATAATTGAAAATAGCCAAAATAAGACAACAAAGTCACTAGCAATATAGCAGCAGATGACACAAATTTAGCACTCTGTTCTTTATCCCATGTGAGAAATAAATCAACAGAGAAGAAAAATCTATCTTATATGTTCTATTCAAATTACATGAGAAAGTGTCAGAAAAAATAACAAAAATATTCTCATTAGTGTAACAACTTTCAGATGATTTAGCTTTGAGTCCTGATCCTTAATTGAACACCACACTATGCTACATTTTGAAAGTCCAACATATAAAGGATATTTAGACATAAACATGAAAATCCACGTGGCAGAGTAAGAAATATGTGTTCCGCAATGTTCACAGCTAGATAAGATCGCAGTAGGATCTAAATATTTACAGTTTGATGGAAAAATATATCAGTTTATGTTCCAGGAAGGGAACAATTTCAAGGACTATTTAAAAGCAAAATTAAACTTGACATTTTCTATTTCTATGCTAACCAGTTATCAGCTAGATAACAACTTCCCTCCCCTTAATATGTCAAACGACATAAGGAAATAATATTTTTCAGAAAGTTATAAAGCATATTGGTACTGTGTATTGGGAATATTAGGAAACCACTTGATTCATATAATAATTTGCATTGGAATGGATCCTGGAAGGTATCTAGTCCAATCTCCTGCTCAAAGTACGGCCAGGTATGAAAAATTAAATCAGGAGCTTAGGGCTTTGTCCAGTGGATTCTTGGGAACCTTCAAGGGTGTAAAATTTCTCAAAATATTTTACAGAATTTCATGAAATACCTAAATATTCACAAACACTGAACACCCGATTTATGTTTTCTATTTAAGAAAGAAATGCACAAATCCTATAAGCAGAGGAAATGATGAAGTCTAGTTTTTAGTGGGTTTTGTTTGTTTCAATCACTCCACATTAAAAAATCCATCCATCCATCTTCTCCTTTTTTCCTTCTCCACACTGGAGGAATGTCTCTTGTTTGGATTCTGCTTCTGTGAGCAAGACTAATTGTGTGTCTCTTCTCCAGCCCATTTTGCCAGTGGAATGAGAAGTTAAGTGTCAAGACAGATGGGAACAACAAAACACCACCGACACCAAACTATGATTTTACTTACTAACTTCCTTGGAAAACTAAGTAAAACAGATATTACTACAGCAAAATTTTACACATTGTGGTTTTTAATCACTACACTTAACTAAGACTGACCTGATGGTAGCACTCAGTATTTCTTTCAACACTGGCAAGCTCCTGTAATTCTTGAGAAGGATCAGCACCAGGAGAAATTATTATCAAGATGGGCTCAGTTTCCAGTGTCTCTTTATACAGACGTTTCATATTCAGGGGTGATGGAGATAATTCTTTTATTCCTATAATTAGAATTAGAATTATTATGGAAATAAAGTGACTACACATGATGGAGTGCTTCATTATCCACTTTAGAGTTCAACCAGCTGTCAAGAGTTCTGTTCAGCAGACACCATAAAACTGGTTTTAAAATGAAGAAAATACCCTTACAACATGCAGGTAGGTATAAGGCACCCCAATATTGAGAAGAAAAGTATTTCTGGATTTCTAGCTTGACAAACTGCAGTCTTTATTTAGAGTGCAGTCTTGAGGAAAACATACAAAAAGAGAGGAGTGAAATGAGAAGCTATGCTATTTGCTAAAACTAATTGCAGTGTCTATGTCCACATGCAGAACATGAACACCCAATTTATGTTGTCTATTGAAGAAAGAAATGTGCAAATCCTATAAGCAGAGGAAATGATGAAGTCTAGTTTTTAGTGGGTGCAGCAGGCAGGGACATTGTCAGCATGGGCCTTGTCACCATGACCAAAGTACTCTCTCTATCTACTAATAATGTTTGTCAGACAAGCTACATCTTAATGCTGAAAATCCCAGTCTGGGTGGCAGATATGGAGCTAATTTTGGGCAACAAATAATGTCCACAGACAATATAAGGGAATAAGATAAAGTGACTTTTAAAACTTACAGTGCCCATCCTGATGAGACACTCAAAACTATTAAAAAACTGAAGAAGGTTTTTATGTGCTGTACTGCAGCCATGGCATTGAACCGCTCTAAATTGTGCGCATTTTTAAACAGACAGTAAAAAGTATTATAGACCAAGAGTTATACAACTGATATTAATGAAGTTTTCTTTTGAGACTCAGTTTATAAAATATCAAACCTAAAGGTCTTTAAATGGTAAATTACATAAAATAATATTTATGGAAAATCTGAGTCTTAAGGAGAGTGCTGCAGTTTAAAATTTAGAGAAAACCGGTTATCATCTTTTCTTGATTACTCCAGGTTTCAATAATTAATTACAGGAATTTGAAAGATATTTTTTTTTATATTTTCAATCACTGTTCAGAATAAAACAAACCATTTTAAAAGCACTTTTAAGAGTATTATACAAGAACAAAAACAGCAAACCATTTACAGCATATTTTCATATGCTAAAACTTAGGGATTCCATAAGAACTATAATATTAAAGAGAAACATAGGACAAAAAATGCTATTTAATTGTGCAAAAATACCCTGGTGAAAAGTTAACTTACCTAGAGTTTTGCATGCAAAAAAAGCCATGGCACTCTGCAGTCTGTCTGGTCTGACAGCCTGGACCACAAGTACCTTAAAAAAAAATATATTCAGGGGAGATGAGTTGATAAAAGTATATAATGATAATTTAAAATGCAAGACTCTTCTAAGAAGGATGAATTCTTTGAATTTTTCTTCAGAACAAAGTTATTTTCTCTGAATATATAGCACGAGCTGATAATTTCTTTCCATGATAATCAGCTGTAATTGTTCTTCTGTAAGTAGCTTGTTCTATCAATAGAATCAGAAGATAGATCTATATCTAATGTCTACTCGTAAGCTACAAACTTTTCGACAATATTTTAGAAGAGAAGTAGCTATGTGAGTAGCTAGAATGACAGAAAGTACACACAGCTTTATACTAGCATCTAAATTCTATGTAGGCAGCAATGTCCTACTTGGAATAGAAATATTTCCATTTTCAGTTCTAACTAATTTATGAGTGGTACATCAATCTAACAATGTAGTTTCAATATATTTCATACACAGAAAATTCTTAGTACTTTCTTTACAAGAAACAAGATGCACTGATCATTCCAGATTTACTTTCCTATAAATGCAGACATTTTCTGACCACACACTGCACACATAAGAAGTGGTCTTCAGCATTTCATTTAATCAAATATGACTCAGACAAATTCCTTTCCAAAATGGTTTGTTCCTAAATTGCAGACATGCTATTTCAGAAAATTTCCTCCTCCACAAAAAACTCCAAATAGACCATTTGAGTTGTCTAAGAGCCAAGCAACATGAAACTACACTGTCTAATACCCCATCCCTTCTCTGGATGTTTTCATGTAAAGTAACTTCAAAAGAAAAATCACAGCATCATTTGAAAGTAAGTAACAACATCTTTTTTTCCATAAACACAAAAGTGATTATATTTTTGTTTTCCAGCAGAAAACAACCCTCAGGTTGAGGAAGGAACTTGCCTTTCCCATATTTTTGGTGTGTTCTTTATCACCAGGTTTTCAGAAGTAATTTTTTATTTCTTCTATTCTGTAGAAGCAGAGGCTGCTACTGCATTTTGTGTCACATTCAGTGAAGTAAGATGCTCAACAAGCTGACACATCCAGCAGCAACAAAGCAACCATGAAAGAATTTTAATACCTATTCATAAAATTAATTATGTGTATATTTCTAAAGAACTTGCTACCTTAGAGGGTATACTCAGTTGCAGCTAATATATCAGCACTAAAAAGATGCAGATAACAGAGAAATAATATGCACTATAGTAAAAAAATTATAATTCTTAGATTAAAAAAACAAGTTAAACTGCAGGACAGTGTAGATACTGTCACTACTTATAATTCAGCCAGGCCTGGATGTTAAATTTACTTTCACTGCTGAACTCATAATTAATATTATGAATGGAAAGATTACCTGCTGAAACAAGGAAATTCTTTTTATAACAGAAGATGGAAAGTCTTGTTCACATGTAGAGCTCTGAGAAAAAGTGCACCACAGACTTTCATCTTCAAAGCAAAGTGCCTGATAGAGACCTGGGAGAGAAACCTACAAAACAAATAGTGTAGATTTAACTGTAAAGAAGAATAGCCATTTGGACATTTTATATTTTAATTTATTTCCGAATATCAATATGACCACTACTGTACAAATCACAAAATTCAATTTTATCCTTGGAGCTAGATAAGAAAAGAGTACATTTTAAAATTTACCACTTGTTTACCTATTCCCTGGAAAGACTAAATCCATATCTGCACTATAATTTTAGTTTTAAACCTTAAGGTTCTTTTATTTTAAACTTTGGGCTTTACCTTTAAGTACTTTCCTCTAATGATGACCTGCTATCTGCTATCAGTAATGGTTTGCCATCAGTGCATACTATTGATTTACTCAGTTATTTAATTTCTGTTTGTTTGTTTGTTTGTTTAAACCTCTAACTATTATGCTTGCCACACCATTATTGTGATTGTTCCTGATTCCTGGTTGATGAGAAATTAAATAGTGAACTCTGAGTTTAGCAAAAGAAAGTCCTTGCCAAAGAGCAGTCAAGGTTTTTTTTTTTTCTTCTTCTTGCTGAGCTACATGCAGGAGGAGAAGAGGCTAGGACAGAATTTCAGGACTAATATTTTCCTTTAGTTCCCTTCAGGATCAGAGGACTTCAACACTGACTGTGGTAGGAGGAACCAATGCAAAAAAGAGTTTTGTTTGAGTTCAATCTGAGCAATCACAAACTCTGAAACACCTTTAAAGATGTACAGAGAAATCTGATGAGGAGAATAATAATTTCTGAACTAATAGTTTATGGCTTTTAATACAATATGAAGTGATCTGTGAAAGTCATTACATAAGTGAAATCTACAACTAAATATTGTTTGCTATTTTTCTTCTATCTTCCTATCTATAAAAATTGTAGAACTTGGAAGGATTCACAGTATTTTCCAATCTCGGTAAGATGACAGGTTCACTCACATGCACTGAAATTCTTTGTAGATGGGGTAGAAATGTTCATGAAAAAGGCTCAGAAAAATGAGATTAAAATAAAAACAAAAGAACACCTTTGGTTATTTTTAGGTGACTATATATTAAGCCATGGTTTCTGGAAGATAGAATAAACAGCTTAAAACCACAAAATCTTTTGATCTGACAAATACATATCTGAGTATTCAAGTCCAAATCGCTATCTGTCAAAACTTAAACTTAAAACTTAAAGAACTTTAAAGTTCTTTAATTTTAAAGTTCTTAAATTTAAATTCAACAGACCATATGATGTATACCTTCAAAGATGCTACTGCCCAGACTCGGTCCTGTTCTATCCAAGAGGGAACTTGGTCACGAGCACTTCTTTGTGAATCCTTATGGAAGCAAGTTACATCACACATGTGAGTTACACAATCTTTTATGAAACACTGTATTCAGTAATAAGGTTGTGAAACCCATGTTTTTTAATAAAAACATTCTCAACAGCAATCTTTCTGCTGTCTTTTGCTAAGTTCGTAAATGGCATAACAAAAAAGCTATCAAAATATTTAAATATGAGACATACTGTTCACATTAACACTTGCTTAGCTACTTGAGCCTGAAAATACTTTACCATTTAGAGTATCCTTATGTTACACTCAATTCTAAGTAATTTTTTTAATTGAAAATTGATTAAAATTTTAAAAAGTAAAATTAAATTATTAAATTAAATATTAAATTAAAATAATTAAAAATTTAAAATTTTTGTGTCACTAAAAACAAGTGACACAAATGATTGGCTGTCTGCACTTTGAGAAACTGACTTCAAAAAACAATTCCATTGCACATATTTGCAATCATGAAGAAGGTTCTCCACACAAAGGGCAAAACACCACTTCTGAACATCTCTGCACTGGTAATTTGATGTTTGGCATGAGGAAGTTCTAAGGATGACCAACACTGCTTAAGCTCCAGTGGAATTTCTGTATTCACTATATCATCTGTTATTAAAATATCTTATAGTACATATTAACCAGTCTGACAAGTCTTTGCATGGAAATGTATCTGGATCTCTCAAGGAGTGAGCAACTTCAAGAGTAATCTTAAACGCTCAGCAGAGAAAAACAGAAGCTTTCTTGTGAAAGGGTATCTCAGCCATGAGTTATGAAGTCTGAGAAAGAACAAAACTAGGAAATTTGGAAGCGATTGTAGGAATACATTTGACATGGGTCTGCAGTATATTTGGGCATTTGGGCTGAAGGGCACACATGCACAATATTTCCAAAACCTCTGGATTGTGCCTTAGGTAGGGTAGAGATAAGACTGGTATTAAATTCCATTATACAATCAGATCTCACATTCCTTGAAAATGGCCTACAGCAATAAATACTTGACAATCATTCAGTTTGCAGACATTTAATTGAATTACAATGACTCCAGGGAGCTGAATGGCGACTTCTGTAGTCACCCTGAAATACAAAGCCTGTAGGTGAGTCATCTAATGCCTAAAGAAACTGGATTTCAAGGATCATTTTAGCAACCAGCTGCCTGAGAAAACCTGAGTAATACATTATATTTTAAATTACTTGCCACTTCTACCAGCACGCATGAGAACACAGTTGCTCTCATGAATATTCTAAAATCAAGGTACTCAGACAGGTACTCACACAGGTACTCATCTTGTACCACTCAGTGTACAAGACACCCTGACAGATATTTAAACAAGGCTATAGGTTAAAAGCAATCATGAATGATGAAAAATACAGCTAAGCCTGAAAGAGGAAAAGAGCAGAAAAGCAAAACAGAAGGCAAAGTCTGAGTTCATAATTCCTGATTGTGCTCCTCATGCTTCCTAAAGACACCTTTCAAAACTTTTGCCAAAATATTTGGCTCAAAGAAGGGCTATAATGGACAAGATTATGGAATGCTGAGCTTTTCTCTCTACCCTTTTCTACTGGAATGTCATGTTAATAGTATACAGATTCAACAGAACTGAAAGACACTTGGTAAACTACAGCATGTTCAGTTGGGCATGCAAAGAAAGCTTCACAAGCTTGCTCAGTTACCTAGGAAAACATTTAAGTACACCACCAGATACAGAACCCTTGATACTGAGGAAAATAGCAACTCAGAGCTAGCAAAGTATGTGGACAATTTCATTAATCCATACAAAAAGTACAACTCATACATGACTCCAGGAGAAGGAGGGATTCAGAAATACTAATTTTAGTTACATAAGAGGGCTGAAAACCACCTCAAACAGGCAATTTCAAATTGTCCTGGTAACAGAAAAAAATAAAAGGAAATACACAACAAAGGCAAAATCTTATTCAAATCAAAAAACTACTTGCCATGTTCAAAAATTTTTAAATAAATTTATATCTTTATATTACTATGTGAAAATTTAGTATTTTCTTTAATGTATGAATACAATTAATTAAACAACATAGTAAGAATAAAGCTTTAACTTTCCAGGATTAAAGTAAATGTTCCTTATTTCAAAATACGAAAATAAATATAGCTTACTGATTTTCTGATGGTGTCTCCAATGATCACACCTGTAAAAGTCTCCCATTCCTAGGGGGAATAAATGAACAACCCAAATAAGTCACAAGACACCTTTAAGAACAAAGATTAATATGTAGTAGCATGTAGGCAGAGCAAGAAGATAAACAAATTAAATGCAAGATTCTGAAAGAGTTCTAAGACATTTTTTAAATGCTAGGTGATGCTACCAAAATGTAATTCCTTTTGCAGAATCCAAGCTAAGTGGCTGCAGTGCTTTATAAGCAAAAGAAGCAAAGCGGAAGTTCAGTACTTTCTCAGCGCCCACAGTTGCTACCCAGACTGTCCATTAACAGACTATCAGGAAGCAGCAAATGCGGCTGGCAAGGACACACATCCTGCCTGGTGGGGCATCAGCAGCCCACACAGAGCAGGTAACTATAGAAAGCATGATTGAATTTATGAATGATTAAAACTTTTAGACTTTGTATATGTATCCAGGAAGACAATTTTATATCATTTTAAAACAGATTAGACAAGTATTTAAAACCACTAGAAATTACATAATCCTTTATTTGGAGGTGGCAAGAAACTGACCAAAAATTCTTCATAAGTACTGAAATGTTGCATGAATAATATCTATATTCTATGATGATTTTTTTATTAAAGACAATAGTAACATCAGAAACTTAAAAATCAACTGACTAAGAGTAACACTACTGTTAAAAACCCCAGCATAACAATTTACACCAGTCTCACCGAGTCTTGAAAAACCTCCCTCTATCAGTTACAAAGTGATGCTTGTCTCCCAGTTACAAAGAAAATGCTTGTGCACACAAAAATGCATGGAGTATTTTTTGGTTTGTGCAATATTGTTATGAAGAAAAGAAGAAGTATAATATATAAAGAATATAAAACTATCTCCGAAAAATCTATACATATTGATTCAGAAAGAGAATGTCCCTACTGAGAATCAAGGCATTCTGTAGTGTATTGCTGAAGTTGTACTATAAATTTTGCACCGCTATGCAAAAAAAATTTAAGTGCAGAAGGTTCAATTCTTTTGGGACTTAGAATACTAAATTCTCTAGCAGAATATTAAACAACTCCTAGTCTCATCACATTAAAAACTTTAGAAGAAATAATTTTAAAAGAATAACCACTTTGGCTTCATTTTCTTCACTAAATATTTTGCACAAGCACTCTTCTCTTAACAATTTAACAAAAATAACTTTTACCTTTCAGAGAAGTAAAAAAATTATTCATATTATTTGCCTGTTTTCTCTCTTGAGTATTCAGATACTGTAGAAATATGCATAATATATAACCTAGATTAAGCTGTCTAAGAGCTGTAATAGCTGATGGAAATGCACACTAAACAATAGAAAACAACACTTAGGGCTGTACTTTACAAACACTTAAGAAGCCAGTATTTCATTTAGTCAGAAAATTGTTGGCAGGTTTCTGCCTTCATGACTTTAGAAACTCAAGAAAGATAACGCAAGGTATTTTCAGAAGCTCAAATAAAATAATAAATATCAAATAGCAAACTTTGGGTAATGAACAGCAGCCAGGATATACTTCTGCTAACAAGATGAGTTATTTTTATGAGGCCACATCATTGCTGAAAGACTGGGATTTCACTATTGTCAATCCATATGTCTACAATAAAACTACTCTTTCATCGGAGGTTTCCAAACAACTTTTTCTGAACCTTGTATCTTAAGCTCACATATTTCATATAATCAAGTTCCATTACTTCCTTCAAATGTATTATCTGATTTTTACCCTTATCTCTACAATGGACTCTCCTCTTTTGAACTGACATCTACTGTAATTTGATACCCCTTCTCATCTCCAGCTCCTAGTACAGAAAGCCACAGTTTTGTCTCTCCATTCCTTGGAGGTACTCTAAATAATTAAATGTGTCTTGACTCAGGATAATCAGCCACATTTAAGCAATTGTATTAAGTCAATTATGCATACTGTTTCACTGCAGGCAGACTTTATAGGATTAATCTGACTGCACTACAGACAACTACAACTAAGTCCTACACTTACTGACAAAAACTTTTTATCTACTTATTTACTCGTCATATTAAGTTTGAGTAAAATACTTGGGGATTTTCTTCTTTAGCACTTACATTCTCTTGAAAAAGCTCAGGGTGCATTCCTCGTACAAAATGTAGAGCAAACATTAGCTGATCAGCCTGAAATAAAAGCAGCAAAAATGTATTTATATACTCAGGTAAAGTCATACTTCTGGTTCTTTATTTTAAGTAACATTTCTTTAAAAAAACACCTCCAATTCCATAGTAATGACTTAGTGACATATATCCTAATGCAAAATTGCTATATCCCTCTGCGAGTTAGAGACAAAAACTAACTCAAAGTGAGCTGTGGAGTGGAGGGCATAGAGGCCCCTACTAAGAATTAAAATCAAATTTTGCAAGGCATTTAAGTTCTCATTTTATTGTTAAACATGAACATCATATGACATTGAGAACAAACCACACCATTTAACTATTTCATCTTCTCAGACAAGGTCTGCAAGCAAATCCATATCACAACTGTATATTAGGGTGTTCCCTGGTTGATCTAGGATTGACTAAACGAGAATTGTCTGGAAGAACGCTAAGTGGCCCAGACCACACCTGCTTTGACAAATTAAAGAGGAAAGATGGGCCAGGTAAATCTCTTGGCACCACTTCATTTAGCAGAGTTCATGAAGCCTATGTACACACAAATAATAACCACAGACAGACAAAATTCTTCTTCTTGATTCCAAAATGCTTCAAAGGGTATGAACTTGTATCAGCTATAGCTATTATGAAGACACTAGTAAAGCCTCAGTGTCACAGCAGTCTTCAAGAATTTTCAGGATAAAAGGAAGAACTAGCAGTGAATTGTGGATGGTTTGAAGAGGTTATTTGTTCTCTCTGCTATCAGAACACAATAGTAAACTGGAGGGACCATTAGTTTCAAGCTGCACAGTTGACAAATTTTCAGTATTTTCTAAACTCCAGTCTGATCACACCTAAAATCTTTCCTACTAGAAATCTTTTCTCTGCCTTGCATTTGAACTCTCTAGTCTTTTCTTACACATAAAAATTTCTGCCTTCCATATTCATGAGAGTAATGACTTAGTGGAAGGCTTCACATACTTATGACTTCAAAGACAAACATTAATTATTATGAGACTATTTCATGAGAATCCACTTGGACTTTGATAAACAAAACTCCTTAGAAAGAACTGCTACCACTGTATCCTCAATACAGCATTGCTAGACTGGGGAACAGGGGTAGGAGGTTGTGTAAAATTTTCAAGTTCTCTCCATTCTCACAGATCAAACTATGGACTTGTATGAATTTTACTGCTCAAACCATATATGCAGATCTACTCTGCTTTCTTCAGCCTGGTACTGTGAGACAAACCCCTCTTGCTACAACAGTTTCATGTGAAAGTAAAAATTAAAACTGAAAATAAAGGCTTAGCTTCCCTAGGTTTTCAGTAAGAAAGTAAGAAGTGAAAAGACACCTGACTGAAATAAAGAAGAAGTACACTAAGAACATTTTTTGGAGGAAGAACAAGGAGCAGACAGAAACAAACAAGGTAGCAGGTAGAGGTTGAGACATACCATGAAAATAAAAAGGAGAAAATCACAATGTAGGACTTTTAGAAACATAGAATCATCTAGTTTGGAAGAGAACTTTAAGACAACCAAGTCCAAACATCAACCTAAAAAACCCACTTCTGTTTCCTTTTAAGAAATCCAAACCAAAATACAAAAAAACCTCCCAAATAATCACACAAAACCTTATATTTAGGAATGCAAGAAATAAGAGTGAATGCAAAATGAATGCTTAGAAGACTGAGAAGCCCATGACTGACTCTGAAACCAGAATGAGACAGAGAGATAGAGCCCTGTGGAGAAATACGCATCAACAATATTAATTTGGTCATACACTAATTTTAAGTCCGCATTTAGCATCTTAATTACTGATAGTCTAATGTTTTGCATCTATTACACAATACTGCTTATTTGAAGTAATCAAGTGTCGGCTGCTGAAAGAATATTTTCAAACCGTGCACTGTATAAAAGCCAAAAAAATACAATCTTACCTTAAACAAACAACGACAAACATATTCATACACTGTATGTTTCAATGAGTCAATAAGCAACTTGATTCTTTCCTCAGTATTACCTGAATCCTAAAAAAGAAATTTCAGATTTCAAAAATTCCTGTGGAAGTAAAAAACTTTTCATGTACTTTGTAAATTTCAGCAAAATTACACAAGTAGTCTGGATTCTACATGACACTAGTTCTAAAAACATATTAAATTCATCTGCAGCTATCAATGATTAAGTAGGAAATTCATGCTGAAATAGTAAATAAATATTTTGGCATTGAATATTTTGACCATGAACATGATACAAGTTTGTGTATAAGGTGAAATACATTGAGAATGAGAGTACATTTTCTTCTCCTAACATTAATATCACTGAAATGTCATAGTTTTCACTTAATAAAAAATTACTTATTCATCGAATTAGAATATTTAATACTACTAAACAAGTATGTTGATCTTAAATGTAGTTATTAAACTTCTGGTCAAATTTGGCCCAACTGAAATGAACATTGTAGAAAACAGTAAGTGTACACTGTTCTTCAAAGCTCATAGATTGAAAAACTAATTCTAACAGGAAAAAATTGAAAGATAGGACAAAAGAAGAAAGGGACTGGGGGGTAGGGAGTGTGTTACAGGTAGTATGACTTCCTTTCTACCATGCTGGAATTTGAAGAGATGAGTTTAAGAAGGGCAATTGGGCAACTGATTTGCCTCATAACTTTCCTATGTCTAACAAATCTCTTGGCATGAAAAATTGGATAGAGGAGAAGGAAAAAAGAAAGCAAGCAATGCAGGCAAAAGCAGAGTTGAGCTTTAAATAGGTAACATAGGCAGGAAGAAAAAAATTTTGAAGGCGTGTGAGAGTAAGAATAAGAAGTTAAAACATCATGTTGTGGAAAAGTAGTAATAGGAACTTCAAAGAAGGCCAGTTCACATGGTCAGAACTGAGTTCCTAGTAATGACTGGAGCTAAAGGAGAGTTGTAATCACAGATGCCAGAATAAAGGGGAATCCAAAGGAAACATGATAAAAGGCTGGTGAAGGACTTTCTAAGTAAAAAACAAAGAGAAATATGAAGAATTCTGGAGATGTTTAATAAAAAGAAAATGCACTATTACTCAGTGTGGGTATTTAGATCTAAAGAGTGAGATGACAAGGGATAAATCCATTCTTTGCTTCAATAAGAATATACTGGCCTAAGAATATAGAAGACTAAAAATTACATTTTAAACAGGACAGGCTGCAGGCATGCTTACAAACTGTAAAAAAGTATATAAAGTTATGACCTTCCTTCATGTAAATGAACCATGCAGAAATATAGGTATTTTTCTATAGGTATTCTACCCGTTGTTGATAAAACTAGCTTTTATTGGCATTTTAGATCATTAATTAACTGAAATAAAGCCTTCAGTTAAGTTATAATCAGCTTTCGTTTTCCTAATTCACCACAGACAAAGAACAAGACTGAAATCACAAAGAGTTACTTTGCTTTCAGATGGTAGAGAAACCACAGAAATGTGATTTATATACAACATAATTTAGAAGTCCATGTGCCTGTATTCTGAACATCTAAAGCACAACAGGTCATTATCGCTACTTATTATGCACTTCATCATCAGTTATTCTAAGCTTTTTTTAAAAAATGTCCAGAGTGACTAATAAATTCTGAGGATCAAAGCAGATGGATTCTTCTGCAGCATTAGCAGCTTCAGGAGAAGAGCAAATACCTGCTTGCTTTGCAGAGCCCTTTGGAAAAGCCGCAGGAATGCTGCCAAACTAAAGCGGTACATATTATTAATTTTGGACAAGTCAGAGATAACGAAGTACATCTTGCTAGCACTCTCAGCCAAAGGGAGATAGGCATCCCTCTCCTGTGGAGAAAAACAACACACACATAAAAAAGCCGGGTGCATTACTGCCACCTACTGATTACTGCATAAACATTTACTCATCCCACTGAAAAAACATTCCTATGACTCCCACTGATTTAGAAAACCGAATCCTTTCCAAGCCTTCAAATTGAGGGATCAGCACTCCAGACTGCAACACTGCATTGAGATTTCAAAATTGCAAGAAAACATTTTTTGCAAAAAAATCCTTTAAATTATGAAGAATATGTTGGAAATTGATCCCTAAGGCACCAAGGTCTTTTCCCACCACAGAACCACATCCCAAAATTCAATGGGAAATTTTAAACTAAACAAATAGAACATAGAAGAAAACTCTGCAATCTGTCACAAAAAGAGGATGTCAGATGAATAGCACCAGCAATGATCTAAACTTTTCCAATACCAAGGGGCATATTAAGCAAAAACACCCATATGAACTATAATGTTTGCAATAGTGGATGGCAAAAATAAAGTTAAAACCCATTACTTGCCAAAATTCCTTTAATTCAAACTGGAAGATTTTAAATTGTGTAACTACTCAGCATATACAAAACAAAGCATTTTAATTACTGAAAATATTGCATGTACTTGCATATTCCAAATATCATTTACCCAAAAAGAACTAATATAATATGTTACTTATCCTGTAACCCCATGGATGTATGTATCTTCTCTAGATAAAAGATGAATATTTTCAGCAGGAGAAAAAGAGTACTTTAAAGATTAAAATATTCTTCTACCTTATCAAGGAAACTCTGAAGTCTGAAAGATTCAGCCAGTGATTCTTGTATGAGTGCACTGCTTGCTTTAGTTTGATTCAAAGATTCAATCAGATCCTTATTTTCTAGTATATTGCCTTGTGATGTGGCAAGTGTCTGGAAAAAGAAAGTAATCTATGTTACATTAAAAAAAAATCCTGTAAAGTAACCATTTTGGAAGCTGTCTTTCTGATCTGTTCGTATTTCTGAATAATTTAATGCATCTCAAGAGTTCTAGAAAACTGGTGGTTATTCCAAAAACTGAGACATTTTTTAAAGAAGTATGGAAAATGCAGCTCAAGAAAATACTCCAAAAATCCAGACTGCCATATTCTGAAACATAGGTTATCAGCACGCTTTTGAGAATGATTTCTATGATCAGAGTCTTAGTAATAAAATTCCCACGGTAAATACAGATTAGGGTATTCCTTTCTTGTGTTTAACTTCCCATTTAACCTGAAGTTGGCTACTTGCATCAACTTCCTGTATTCAGTCATTCATTAATTAATTTTCCTTCAAAAGCATTCCAGTTCTCATAAAACTCTAATCTCCAACTGAGATGAATATTCACATTACAACAATTTAAGTTTCATAATCAAAGATGATTTCAAAATCCTTGAGATTGCCCCACATTTTTCCTGAGTTCTCCTCATTAAATTAAGCAATTAATTTCACTTCTAAGAAGTGGGAAAAGCTTGAATAGTTCACTTATATCTAAAAATGTTTTACTAACCTTCAGTAAATACACATCAAGATATTTATTTTGAAAACTGGCTGCTTGTCAGTCAAATGAGTTCTGAGCAACCACCTGTCATTTTAGAATATTTGGAGGCAGAGATTCACCAGTTAGAGTAGTAGAATGCACTTACTTCTCTCCCTGAAACAAGTTTAGGACAAGACCACCTGCTATTTCAGATAGTCCAGTTCATCCATGAGGAATTATACTGTGAGCTATGATACAGCACCCATGTCTTTACTCCAAGGCTTTTAGAAGAAAATCAGTATAGTACTTCAAACAGAATGGCAATGTTGCTTTAAGATTAACTTAAATTTAGCTAGATCTCATCCAACATTGACTTCTTTGTTGACAAAGTACAGGTAGCACTGCCAGTTTCCACTGAGCCTTAGGTTTCTTTCTTCTGGGCCAAAGAGTATCCTGATTTCAGGATAACTTGCTAACAAGAATTTTAAAATTGAAATCAACCTTGCTCAGACACTTTTTGTTGCAGATATCTTAGGCATCAACTTCTGAAAGTTTTGTATTTGATAATTCAAATTGGACAAATGGAAAAAGATTTTTGACTTCCAAGATCCCATAAAAAAGTGTGTTCTAAAGTGAAATCTGTTTTGTTGCATCTCTGAACCCTCAGCTTCTGGTAGACAATAAGGTGTTAAAATGGTCAAATCTGGATATGGAATTTTATTAGAGAGCAAGTTTCCCTCTTCCTGTAAGAGAAGTCTACGCCATCAGAGTTTTAAGAAAGGGCTGACCTTAGTGTTTGAGAACTAATAGGGAGTTCAATAGTAAATGTGGAAATTCAAATTACATCAAATAATTATGTGCAAAATTCTAAAACTGAGATAATAATCATAGAATCATAGAAGAGAATCATAAAATGGTTCGGTTTGGATGGGACCAGCTAGTTCCAACCCCCCTGCCATGGGCAGGGATGCCACTCTCAACATAAGGTTCCTCAAAGCCCCATGCAAACTGGGCTTGAACACTTCCAGGGATGAGGCATCTCCAAGTTCTCTGGGGTACCTGTTCCCAAAGGTTCCCAGAGGAACTGGTGCCTTGCCACCCTCTGAGCAGAGAATTTCCTTGCAATATCTAAACTAAATCTACCCTCTTACAGTTTAAAAGCCATTCCTCCCTTCTCCTGTCACTGCATGTCCTTGTAATAAGTCCCTCTCTAGCTCTCTTGTGGGCCAGTGTAATGAATAGCCAGTCTAATCTGCAATAACTATTATTTTATGCTAATCCATTGCACTCAATACTGCAAAGTTCTGTGACTTAGCTATAGATGGAGGGGCTTAGGGCACCAGGTCAACCTCCCTGCATCTTTAACCTTTCAGAAAGACAGGATTCGAAGATCCATTCTTACAAGAAAGAAGTACAGTTTATGTGAAATCCATGGCTAGACACAAACAAAAAATAAAACAGTCCTTCCTTGGAAGCTACCTTTTTTTTTAATAGAGGTGAACAGCTGTTTCTATGCATAAGTACTTTCAATAAAATAAAAAGATGAACTGAAAATTGAACATTAATTTTAAATGCAAGGCAGGGAATGTTAACTGTAAAGAATATTACAGCTCATAATGTTGCTAATAGGAAACAATTGTAGAGGTTTAAAGTTTTAAATTTATCTCTCAGCAATCTTTCCATTTTGTAGTGAGAGTTTTTCATTTCTTTCACAACACAGGGTCATTTCTCAACTTGAGAATGAGTCATTTGACACGATTCACAGGCTTAAAAGTGTGGCTTTTTTAAAAACTCATAATCTCACAATGAAAGTGTCATTTTTAATAAGTTAATAATATAATATAATAATTTAATAAGTTAATAATTTTAATAAGTCAATAATTTTTAAAAGTTTTCTCTTCTTGGTGTGTTAAAATTAATGAAACTTCTAATCAACCTAAATCAGCCTAAAACTATCTCACCAAATTCATAAATTTAACTATGAAAGTGCTTATTGTATTGAAATACTACAGTTTCATAACAGATGTACTTTCTTATCTACTCCACTTTTCCAACAGGTCCAGACAAATAATGCCTTTTTTTTTTCTAATCAAAAATCCTGATGGCTCATTATTCCAACACTGCCAACATCTTCATTCAGACACACAATAACGTGATTATCATCTTATCGGTCTAACAGATATTAAAGAGGTAAATTTGTTTTACCTCCAAAAGAGAATCCTCAAGTTTAGCTAACTGTATCTTCTTATCTTCTTCCTGTTGTAACAGCTTTGTCTTCTGCTCTTCCAAGTCAGGCTTTTCATGCTGAATTGTTAAAGCCAAAAGCTTAAAACAAAGAGAGAAAACAAAAACTGAGGTTTTTTTCTGCATTTCCACTTCAAGAGGGGTCAGTTTCCATGGATACATTGTATGATGTCAACTCCATCCCCAGAGGAAGGAGGAAATCCATAGGGTTATCTATGCTTCACATTTTTAATTATATCTTATTTATCAACATCTTATCTACATCCCATTCTAAGCCTCTTGTTAGTGTGGAAAAACTTGTTTCATACCAAATAAGGAGGGGGTTTTCTTCCCTTAATTGATCTCTCTTCTTTTTTTTCTTTCTTCCATTTGTATGTTACATTTTGATTCCTAGACTTTATAGAAAAAACCTCAACAGATAGTAGCATTTTAAAGGAAATAAAACACACAGTATTTTGGTTTCATTACGTTTTTTCTGTACACAAAGTATCCTGATGATACCAGCATTACTCTCTAAGTAGGACACCGGAGAGCTATAACAGAAATGTTTCCATGGTACCATAAATGCATCTTGAACAGAAAGCAACGGCTTAGCAATTAATCTGTTGCAACTGAAGTCAATGAGAACATTTTCATTTTCTCTACTGGACTCACTCCTTGGTTCCAAAGTGCATAAAAATTTTACTATTTATATTTGTGAGCCTGAAAATACCTCCATAACCATTAACGCAAACTGCACCATAGGGCTTATTCCAGGTGCTGGATGCAGCTCTGCATGTTCACTATACATACACTGGTTTTATTCTAAATGCCTACCTGTCCTCTTAAGCCACTTGCTGTTGTGGTAAAGTTTACTTCTGTAACAATAGAAGAAGCATCAGGTGGAATCAAGGGATTTGGGTTCCTTGTTGATAGAAAAAGACGGAACTCTTCATTATAATCTATCATTTTTTCACCTATTTGTATGGCATAACGGGGTCCTGTAAATAACAAGCAGATCTTATATTCATTCTGATTGAACATTCTATAATTATCTGAAAACAATGGTATTTGTGTAATACTTTATTGTATTGGATCTGTTTTTGTAGTGTAATTTTGTAATGTAATTACATTTGTAATGTAATTACATTTTTGTAATGTAATTTGGATCTGATTATTGCAATGGATCTGAATATATTTTACAATATGTGTTTATAAATTGATTGGAAAAAAATGCAAATTCAAAAAATTGAAAGAACACATCCTAACCTGCATTGTCAAGAGACAGAAAAGTAATAACATAACAATAATATAGGAAATTACATAGTAAGAATATTTACTACACCTGAATAGTTTAAATATCCTTACCCAGAACACAAAGCATAAAGGACAAAAATGCATTTTAAGTAAAAGTAATACTAATAACTTTTTGAAATCTTCAGACCATGAAGAGGAGACAAAACACTATAGAAGATGACCTTGAGAATCCCACTTATGTGTAAGAATTCTGCCATTATTTAAACATACTCCTTTACCTTTAAACATTGGTCTACTACTCTATACTAGCCATAATTATATACTGGCTAACTAAGATGGTTCAATACTTCCTCATCCAAACCCATTAGATTTCATCTCTGGATCTGTTATATTTATTTGCAGAAGGCTGATGTTGCTGTATAATCATAATTCTATTAAGATACTATTTTCTACAATAACTGTTATAGAGCAAGTCAATGAAACTAAAAATGATGGAATATCTAGACAGCAGAATGAAAGAAAAATATTCCATCAAGAACTATCTCATAGATTTGTATTATTATAAATGTATTTAACTTAATCATATTATGAAAGAAACAAGTAATTTATTAAATAACTGATGTCACGGTTTCAGTCTGTCTACACTCCTAGTATTTCTCAATATGTTACAGAATAAAAGTGCATGTACAGCCCCCTCCACCCCTCTTCCATAACACATTTCAATTCTAGCAGAGTTAGAAAAGAATAGACTCAGACAATTACATGATTAGAGTAAGATTTTGCCTCCTGATTCTGAAAAAAAAGTAAGAACAGAATTATAAGTTGAAATGTGAAAATTTCCAATTCAGAAAACTTTCCAAGATGACATACTTAGGTGCTTCTCTATTTTTAGCACTGAGTGCAGATCAGAAACATTAATCTCTTGCTAAAACACTGGTAGAGATGAAAATCACATACCAATTTTCTTCTATGCCAAAGATCAGAATAAATTTTAAGACTATGCTGTAAAAACATCAAACAGAAAATGGAAGCTGTACGAAGACGAATTTACTGCAGTATATACGTTCACATTTTTTCTTAACATTTCATTCCAAGTATTGAAGAGATGTACAGTCATCACAAGCAAAATAATGCAGACAGGTCCCCATACCCACATTTTGACAAAAAGAAGGAGAGCATGCTTGCTTATAAAGTGATGGAAAAGATTCAAATAGTGACCCATTCTTCCTTTTCCAACAACAGCTCTTTACTTTGGATCTGCACAGACCTGTCATTAACATAGCCCATTAAAAAGCAAAAGACAATGTCTGAGTGTTATGAGCAATTTTCCTGAACAAACTAGTATATTTGTATTTAATCTGCTTTCTCCACAGGTCTGCAGACACAGTCATCTTTCATACTGTATCTCATTAGCTCTCCAATACTCAGCAGAAGATAGAGGGGCAAAAAATATTGTCACAGTGTTCTACCTAACCCTTCACAGATCCCTGAAATCACTACTTTGGTTCCATTCTTTCAATGAGAATAAACAAGCAAGTGCATCTGTAATGGAAGATTGATTTAAAATAACACTTTTTCTTCCCTAAACAGATCATTCTTAAATTGGTGATAAATGTATATATGAATCCTATGGTATTTGCATTTATTTTTAGCATGTATTTACATTTGAAGAATTACTGCTACCTCACACATTATTAGATGAACAACAGTAGATGAAATGACAGCAAAAAAAGAGTCTTGAGCTATTTTTAGTACCCAAAGTTCTACTTATATAATACAGTAAATTACATAGTACATGCTGAGGAATGACCACTTGAGGCAGAAATACAATTACAAAGGATAATGCAAATCTATTTTAGTTACTGTAATTTAGAAAGCACTTAAAACACACATTCTTGTACTTTTTAATTCACCAACTTCTCTTGATATAATTTCAAAATATGTAATATAATCCAACAAAATTCATGCTGAGATACTTGCATAATTACGATTTGTTTTTGCTAAACTTTTATCACAGTTTTTCATATTAAAAAAAATGTTTTAAAGCAATGAAGTCCAAAGCAGTCATACAAACAGTTAGGTAGAACACATTACCTGTCCAAAACAGAGATATCATATTGCAAAATCTAAACATTGTGATTTTTCACTTTTCTTGCATTGGTTAAGAGACTCCTCTCAACAAATTCCACCATTTTGCTGATCTCTATGACTCTTCCCATTCCAAGGGGGAACAGACCTGTGTGTCTTCTTTAGGTTCGGAGAAATCCAAGAAAAGCAGGAACACCAACATTCCAAACCTTTGATTTCTAACTGCACTAACAGTTGTGTAAGTTCTGGTTTATTTAAAGCCCAAGTTTCCAATTAAAACTATGTGTCTGAAATTATCACTGGACATTAACTTAAAATTTAAATTTTTATGAGTCCATAAAAACACATTATTTTAACTTCAACTAAAAAAGTTTATTACTTTTCAATATTTTTCCACTTACTAAATAAGAATGTGTCTCCAACATGTTTCATGCATTGAAGTGTTAGTAGTAAGTTAATATTACAAAGGAAAAAAACTACACAATATTAATGTTTTCAGAAAAATCAAGTTTTATATAAATAGATGTAAACTACAAAAGTTTTGAGCAAGCATTTGCAAAGACCTTGGTGATTTACCTTGAACAATAAAATCTTTTCTTAGCAATGGGTAAAGTACAGGTTCCACTCCATCCATTTCCTGTATAATGAGTGTTTTCCCAAATCTCACTGCCAGCTCAAGAGCAGTTAGGAAGTTGGTGTCCTGGATAAATAGAAACACATTCCTTTGATTCACATTTTTTTGAAAAATGTAAACACTTCAGAAAGAGTAGGAAGGCATTACACCAAATAGTCCAAGTCTAAAAATCAGCAGTATAGATGAAAAATCCTATTAGAGGCATATGATATTTCAGACTCCCAACACAGGGTTTAGCCACAAATGTTTAGTTAAACTAAACTTGATCTACTGATCAAGAAAACCTATTTAACATGCCTAGATCTTCAAGTGCTGCATCAGAAAAGAGCAGGTACACTGTCTTGTCTGCCAGGTGCACCTGGAAGTCCTGGCCAGGTCTCTTATCTCAAATTTTAATACATAGCTATGTCTCAAAACTGAACCAAGCACAGAATTCACAATATTAAGAGGTCTACATGCAGTCTTTTGTTGCAAACAGGTGTTTAAACACGCATGTAGTGCTTGTGATCCCATTAGTCAATAGAGATCCTGGACAATATAGGCAACAGAGGCTAAAAGGTAATCAGGCCAATCAGCTAGCACGACAAACAATCAATTACCAAAGGATATGTTATCTACTATCATCAGAGAGTATCTAAAAGGGTTCCACAGAGCCAGCAGGGATCTGTGGAAGACCCACATGCTGATGAAGCAATATTTTGAAGCCAGGTGGGGTTCAATAAGGGACTTCTGAGTCCCTTCTGAGTAGCAACAGATGCCTGCCTGTGTGTGCAACTGAGCCACACCTCACTAGTCAGGTAAACAGTTACAGGTACACAATGAATTTCAGATACCTTAATCTCAAACTGAAATCAAATTTACTCTTTCCAACATAGGTAATACAAAACAACAATCATAGGGAATTAAGTGTATATATACTCCTGAAATCCAGTGAACTGCAAAAAGACTTCTCTATTTGAAAATCTCTATCTTCTTAGCAGGGAATATGACATTCTCAGAGACAGTAGGATAAAGAGGCAAACTTTTAGAAATACCAGATGTTGAGTGTCCAATTTTAAATAACCTAGAACTCTGTGAGGAATTGTATGCTTCACAGAATATAAACTGATTTTTGGTGATTTCTATCAAACCCTTAAACCCTACTTTGTAAAATCTGGAATAGAGAAAGCTCAAACAGAAAAGACCAAAAGTAAATACTGCACCTGTTGGTTAATAACTTCCAAATGTGATTCCTTCAAATGTGTCTTCAACCACTCAGTAGCCTGGAAAGACGGGTCTATCAAAAATGGGCAAACTTTACTCTAGGGAAAAAAAATACAAATATATTTACTAAAATCTATTTTAAGAATAAAATTGGATTTTTTTTCCCCAAACTAATGGAATATGTATTTTAAAATCTTTTTCATTTAACAAACTGTTTAGAGAAACAGTAATAGACTAGGAAATTTATGTCTTTCATTTTGTCTCTTCTT
Organism: Peucedramus taeniatus; assembly: GCA_013400575.1. Taxonomy (NCBI): domain Eukaryota; kingdom Metazoa; phylum Chordata; class Aves; order Passeriformes; family Fringillidae; genus Peucedramus; species Peucedramus taeniatus. The sequence continues at coordinate 23,771 of WBNO01034897.1, forward strand.
TAAAAAAAAAAAGGAGAGCACCCAAATCTAAAACTCTCAGATGTTTGCCCTGCTGAAGTTAGGCAGTTCTTCACCTTCTCTTAAAAAATAAGAGTCTCTATTCAATGAGTATAATCTACAGCTTTTGTTATTCACAACTGCTTTTAACTGCTTATTAGTCTTCCTTTTTCTTCCTCTGGTGGGCAAAGGTACAATACTTCTGGGTTCAGACCTCAATGCATTTTAGAAAGAATCATGAATACAAGTATTTTGCAGGCACAAAGCTACACTCAACTCTGTCCAGTACATCCATGTCTCTCTTGTGCTGTGGATCACACAACTGGACCCAGGATTCCAGGTTTGGCCTCACCAGTGCTGAGTGAAGGGGAGGGATTTGCCTCCCTTGACCTGCTGCCAATACTTTCCCTAAAGCTGTCCAGGATACCATTGACCTTCTCCTTAGCAAAAGCCCATAACTATCTCATGAACTACCTGGTGTCCACCAGGACCACTCAGTCCTTTTCTGCAAATCTGCTTTGCAACTGGTTGGTCCTCAGCACCTGTTGGTACATGGGGTTGTTACTACCCAGGTACAAGACTGTGTAATTCCCCTTCCTGAACTTCATGAGGTTCCTGTCAGCCCATTTCTCCAGTCTGTAAAGGACCCTCTGGGCCTCAGTTTTACCCTCTTGTGTATCAGAGACTCAGTCAGAGAATGGCTTGGGTTGGAAAGTCCCTTAAATATCATCTAGTTCCAACACCTCTGCCAAGGGCAGGGATGCTACTCAGTAGATCAGGTTGCCCATGGCCCCAATACAATCTAACTTTGAGCACTTCCAGGGACAAGGAATCCACAGTTTCTCTGGACAACCTCTGTCAGTACCTCACTACACTGTAAACAAAGAATTTTTTCCTAACATCTAATCTAAATCTCTCCTCATTTAGTTTATAACCATTCTTCCTTCTCTTATTATCTGCCCATTTAAAGACTTGTTCTCCTTCCTTTCTGTAAGACCTCTTTAAGCACTGAAAGGCTGCAGTGAGGTGTCCCCAGAGCCTTCTCTTCTCCAGGCTGTACTACCCCAGCTCGCTCAGCCTGTCCTCACAGCAGACGTGCTCCAGCCATCAGATCATCTTGGTGTATCAGCCATGTCTCCCAGTTTTGTGTCAGCAAACTTGCTGAAGGTTTAAACATGTATTTTCAACAACTTTCTGGTTCAGTCTGATAGAAAAGCATTTCCAAGTTTGTGGCTTTTTTTAGACTGAGTTCCAGTATTCCAAACTGAGTAGCTACACAGAGCTCAAACTGAAAGACAGGGGAACATGATGAGTATTCAAGCATCAAAAGATGATCAGCACAAAAGGCTGAGAACTGTACTGTAGATCACACTGGTAAAATACCATGTCCAATTTCAGCTTTATAAGGATGTACACAAGGAAAATTATTTGACCTGATTGAGTGCTTCAAAAAGCTTTTTACATATGATGAGATTTTAAGAGCTCAATCTATTGTGGCATATTAGTAGCTTTAATGGTACAAGACAGTGTATATTGAAAAGCTTTTTAATCAAACTGAGAAAAGAATATACAGATCTACTAAAAGGATGAAAAAGCATGATAAATTCAAACTGTGAAAAAATCAGTAACTAATTTGAATCATAAATCATCTAAGCAAATCACCTGTAGTAAATGCAGACTCTCCTCATGCCATTAAATATTTACTTGTTAGTAGATCTAATAAATGACTAGAGTATTACATACATAATATGTTATATTAAGTTTATCATATATATATATATTATATATCTATCCGTATGACAAAACTAAACATTTTCCTTTTCTCAAGGATTATTTTATATATATAGGTCTTGAAAGGTATCTGCATAGAGCCTTTTCCTTTATCTGAGAAAAAAAGTAATAGAAATTATATGCCAAAGTGAACATATATAGGACATAATCTTCACTGGTTGTATTGGCGTTAATGACTATTTATACTTTAAGCCTGAATAGACTGATATGGAATACAACTGACAGCAAAAATTTTTTAAAACGTTTTCTTTAACAGTTTTTCTTTCCTTTTCCCACAAAATATCCATTGTTACATAAGTATTTATTCATTCGTTGTGTGCGCTCTGTGATGCCAATAACAAACACAAATGAAATAGTTTAAGTTGCCATGTTACTGAAATTTGTAAAAAATTAAATACTTCCAAGACAAGACAAAAAAGCAAATTTACCTGCAAGATGACAAGAGCATTTTCTATTGAAAGATCATCTGAAGGCAAACCTTCACTTTTCCAAACTAACTCCTCACTTTCTGTACACAGGAACCGTCGTAAATCGAACTCTGACAAATGAAAGTGTAAGTTTCTGTTATCATTTACAGTCTGCATAGTTTAAAAGCATTTACCAGTCCATACAGAACAGAGACTTTGTCTATTAATAGAGTGCAAGTCTGTAGACTTCCCTTTAATCTATTATTTTATTGCTTTTATTGAACTTAAGTAGCTGGTGTCATATAAATATTTTATAGTTTTGCTAACACACAGATAAAAATGATTACTGAAAAAGTAGGACCATTCAGAATGCACTGGCAAATTTACAGCAGTTAATGTGAACACATTCATTTTTGTAAACTTTTCTTTTTAAGCAAGGACTATAAAGATACAATTATTTATACATATTTATTATCTTAATAATTTTATAGAATGATTCTAAGAAATTGTCCGTTGGTATCATGAAATATTTATTGAGTAAGAAAACGTCTCTTCTCATTTGGGAGTACAAAGACAATTGAGACAGTTCATTAGAACTCACTGGCATTTCTCACTTCCTCAATCAAGCTTAATTACGTGCATGCAGACACTGACAAACACACACTCAAAATTACTTTCAAGGCCTGCTGATTTGGTCCATTCATCCAAGCTGTTCTTCCTCTGATCCTCAGGAGCAGCAGAAAGATAAGTAATAAATGCAGCTGCTAACTGAGCTCTTTTAGGCAATGTAGCCAGGTCATCTGTTATCTCTGACACCTTCAAAAAAAGAAGTACAGAAAGTATAGGTGTTTTACAAACAAAAACTGCATTAATACGTCTCATCAGTTAATAATGTCAGAATTAAGTTTGCCTGCCATTGGTAATACAGTTGAGACAGTTTCTCTTCTTGAATTTCAGGTATCTATACCTAGCTAAAATACATGGAGGTATGGGAAAAATTCCTTTCAGCTCTGTGCTAGAGCATGCACAGATATTTCTGAGAATGTAGCTGATAAAAATCTATTAATTGGATGAACAGTTCAACTTATAAGCAAATGGATAAATGGTATTATAGTAAGAAAGACAAGAAATATATGATCCTAGTCACAGTCAGGCGGTAGGTATAGCTTACAATACGTATAAATAAATAAATTATAAATACTGTACACAACTATATGGAGACAATAAATACTATATGCGACTATTATACTTACTGTTATTCACTGCACACTTACATGATAAAATAAATTCATCATGTATCTTCAAATAATTTATCTGTACTAAATCAACTCTGTTTTGGAATGTTCCAGTATCTTGAAGAAAAATACAGTGTATCGACATCCCATGTGACTGCCATAATTGGTTTCAAAGTCCTCTTACCTTTCTTTACTTTAACCAAATTGACATTAAAATGAAATGACGATACACAAAATAAAGGCAAGTTTTTATTGCTTCCTCCTTATTTTAAAGGAAGACAAATACTGCCTTTTTACTGTCTTGATTATGGGATGAGTTCCTAATTAATCTATCTGCCAGTTTAGTCTATAGCATACCATTAATAGATAGTCTGAATTTTCTAATGTACCAAGATGAAAAAACTATGAGGAATCACTTTAAGAAGCATTTAAATGCTGGGATTCAAATATATCCAATCCTTACTACAGCAGGTGGAAAAGCTGTAAAGCTACATTCAGAGGAAAATCTTCCCATTTTTTTCAGTATGGTGGTCAACCTACAAGAAGGATTCATCTAACCTTAACTTTGGTTTTCCAAAATGCAGGCATTCAGTCTAATTGCTGAAGCTTTTTTCAGTATCAGTGGAGACACAAAATCATGTATCTCTGCATGAAGATTTCTTTTGATTTATGATCTTCTGACCCATGAAAGTTACTTAGGGCTTTCTGGAGGTAACAGCTATATTCAGTTTATATGTATCTTCAGATTTTCCTTTTTGTTTCAGACTGTACAAGGGCCTGTGTCTCCAAAGACTTGTCAGTTTCTCTCAAATATATCATTTGAGCAAATAAGATATGCTTACCTTCCCTCCTTCAGCAGCAGAAAAGTTTCAAGCATTTAAGTGAAGACTTCAAAAGCAAACCAACATTTTGCATGTAGGGTATACCTACATGCACATTTACAACACAAATGCCATGAAAGTGATACATTTTAAGACTGTAATTGTTTAAAATCTGTCCCTTTTGGCTGTATCTCAGGTCCGAGAGTCCAACTGCTGACATGTTCAGCCATCATAACAATTACATTCTTGGGACTGAAAACCAGCACAGAATTTTGTATGTTTTCTATTAAATACTGGGGGATTTTTACACTTTTGGTAGCAAGGTTATAAGCACAATGAAGTAAAAAGATGCTTCCGAAAAAATGAAAGCTTTATTTTCTAATGAGAAATCAAAAAATGTGCACTGGGAGACATGCAGAATGGCAGTAACTCAAATTCTCCAAGCAGTGAAAAACTGTATTTTCAAACTATCAGCTATAAAATGTATTTTTGAAAATTTTCACTAACCTGAGTGCTCCATCTTTTGTGCTCCCTATCAAGTTGATTTATCAGTATCTCTGCAGCTTTCAACGTTTTATGAGCTTTACTTAGTTCTGCTTCAAGTTTTGCTGCTTCTGTTGTTCTATTCTGGAACCTGTGAAACAAATACTCTTTGTAATTGCTATCATGAACTACTAAACTTACCAACAGTTATTGCCAAGGTTAGTTGGCAATAAAAGTTAAAGTTAAAGAACTTTAACTGATTGAATTTGTCATGAATGCCTGGCTTATTGTTATCAAAGAACACAACTGCAGTAGTTCTTTTTTTTATACCTTCTGCTTCTAATTGGTAGATGGGCTTGTTAGACTTTTAGCTAACAATATTTAGATGGATGCACATGTGAGATTTAAAAGTGGATTTGAAATACAGGCTATAATGTCTGAAAATCATTCCTTCTTTTACTTAAACAGCCTGACAATTTTAGTGATTATGTAAAGTTTTGTTCTGCATGTAGTCAGGACAGCAGAATGCTCAATGCCATACCATACATTTGTAACTATTTGGTAAATTTTATCTATTAAATGTTTAAAAAAATAGTAT
>WBNO01034905.1:0-21273 GCA_013400575.1 Peucedramus taeniatus
ATATATATATATATATAAACTATTAGGTTACAATACAAGACTGCTATTGCAATAATAGAAACCATTTGAGAATTTCCAACTGTGGGCAAAGCAATTCAGCATAGCGTGGTAATTTTTGATGCATGATTTAATTATTAAGGAGCACCAACATTATATTACCCATTCACATAATTGAAAGCATATTTTTACTTCCTCTCAAAGTGGGAAAATTCATTTTCAATTCCATCAACACTAACTTTGTATTCTCCGCTCACATTTAATATATTTTAGATTTAATATAAATTCCCCTGTGAGAAAATTCAGAGTTCATGATAGGGTTACTGTGCTTTATATAAAATACACAGAAGCCTGTTGTCTTTCTGTGGATATAACCATTCTATTTCTTCTTAATCCCAATTCTTTCATTACAAATTAAAATATGGAAAACATTTTAATTATGAGTTTAAATGCATAATGAACTGAAAACTTAATCTTACTTCTACAGCTTTTGGCACAGAGTCCTATACATCTCTAGAACTTCATCACAGATAGAAGTAAACAGCCTACAGGTGACCCTGTGTTTGCCTCTGCTGAATTCCAGTATATTCTTTTAGATTTAGTGTCTTGAAAGTATCACAATTTCAACATAACCAAAGAACTGAATGAAAATTGAAGATACATAAGCCCTGAGTAGATAAAACATGGTGCTGAGAGATGGGAAAGGAGAATTTTATTTAAATACCAGTAATATATACAAAGGTCCAGCCAGCTTCCTACAGGTACCAGAATGATTATTTAAATATTTCCCAGAACAGATAAAACTCCATGAAGAGATTATTAAGGGTATCCTGTCTCATAATACTCAACTCATTTTACTAGAATATAAACAATGCAAGAACAAAAATATTCTGCTCTTTCTCCTGCATTAGAGGGAGAACAAATTTGAACTTAGGTCCTTTGCTTCAGGTGAACAGCTTAACAGTCTCCTTTCAGAAAATTTCAAATTAGATATGTGTGAGATGTCTCATATGGAGAGATGAACTATCCTGGAGATGAGAACACACAAGCAGAAAAACTGATTTCCAGTTTTTATACATTCAAATTATTTACCAAAAGCAGAAAAGCAATGTCTTCATAGATCCAACAGAGATATTGGAGCCACTAACTCAATCCCTGCACAGAAAAAGAAGAGTAAGACAAGGTGGGACATTTGGGTGAGGTAGGTGTGGTGGGTTGAAGTATCAATTAAAAATGTAACTTTTTTTTAATCCTAAATCGAGCAAATTTGCTGTCTTATGAAATGCTGTATAAGAAGCATGAAGTACTACAGCTTCAATCCCAGCAACTTTGAGACAAGCCAAGCTCTTTGTTTGATAGGGTGTGTTTTGGTGAATTAACCATTCACTAAGGAAAAACCAGTCATTCAACACTGCTGTGGCTGCCTTGTATCCCAAGAATACTGATTTGATATTTTCTAATATTGGTTAGCTGCCATTTGTCTTGGCATAACTTTCAGTGAATGATGCAACTGTGAATTATGTAAACACAACTGCAGTAACAAATGTCTCTTGCTAATGTTGATTGTTTCTTAGTAATTTTATGAATAATTCCTGTAATTATAATGTTATTTATTATGTTAATTTACTACAGGGTTCCCATTAATTATTTCTAAATGTGATTGGACTGCTTGCTATTTCTGACACTTGATACAGTTGGGAATGACGTGGACCTCATTTTAATTAATGTTGCTCTTATTTTTTATTTGCTGTACTCTGTGCTGCTTATTTTGCAAGTTTTTGAAGGTTTTTCTTTTTTTTCTGTCTTTCCTGGTGAAGTAGCTTGTTGTAAAGATGCAGCATAGAACAAAAGCATTTGCCAAGGCTTTTCTTTAAAAAAGCAAGCAAAGAAACAGATGGAGCCTTAAAAAATTGCATATGTATATGTATATAAATCTATTTATCTCAGAAACCACATATAAATTACACATGTAGGGTCTTACTCTTGAGTTTGAAAATGGTGAATTAACCTCTCGGGGAAGCTACTAGAGGTGTTACTGAGCACTCTATTGATAGGGTAGGGTGAGAGTTTACATCTTGACTGATTCTCAGATAACTGGGGAAAGAAGTGAAAAAGAGAAACTGCCTAAAGGCATTGCACTTTTCCATGTCTGATCCTGATTGTTCTTCAGGAAGTTATCTGGATGAGAAATGCATTTAAAAAATCAAGAAAGAAATCAGCAAGACTGGACAAGCAAGGATAAGTGCAAGAGATGAATGACAGCTAAAAGTAATCTGAATGACTACAAATGGAAGTTTTAACTTCAAGGATCTTAAAGTGTCTTACTAAGCACAAAATATTTCTAGCCTCAAAAGCCCCAGAAGACCATCTCCATGGCAGGCCAACCTATTTAAACAGAAAGGTCAGACTGTCAAAGAAACTGAACTGCCTCACAGAGCTGTAGAGCAGATGATAAACTGGGAGGTAATTTAATGAACTCCTCCAACCTCCCATCCTTTGACATTTCACACTTGGCTCCACAGTTAGCAGTGCCACAGACAGGGGCTCACTGAGCTCCAGGCACAAGTGATTATCCTGGGGAGTACAGGGGCAAAGCAGCCCCTTTGTGCCATTAGGAGAACTCCAGTTTCATAAATAGTTTACTTCCATAATCTGTTCACCTTTTCAGAGTTGTCTGGATCTTCCTTTGAAAATAATGACCTTTGAGGCTGGATTCTGTGTTTGCTGCTGACACATAGAGAAGAGAAGAGTCCTTGGGGTAGAGCCTTCAGCTTTTTCTCCCACCCCATAGTTTCCCTGGTCAGGGACTGTACCTGATCACTTGGGACAATGAACCCTGATACCCTGGCATTTCCAGATACAGCTCACAAGCTGATTATGTTTTTTTAGCTGACTGCATAGTCAATTTCCTCATTAAAAATGTGCAGTGAAAAGCACACAAATCATTTTTTTGTACAAAAATTGAGTTCAGTGACCAAAAAATTTTTTTAACTCTCTCCTGTGAACTCTGATACTTCTTTTCAGATTAAAAATTTCTGTTTCATCAAAATTAAAAATTATGAAAGTTCAACTAAAATGCAAATTTTTATGTGCTACCACATTTTCTCATTCAATGGGCACAAATATACTTGAAAAATATGTAAGATTATAAAAATTTTGATCAGTTAGTACTATGAAATTAACAGCAACTTATATCATCTAGCATGAACTAAATATCTACTAGAGTGCAATAGGTAGCTACTGTGATGAAATAGAAAGCATAGTTAGGAACACAAATTCCAAGTACATTCAGCAATCTCAAACAACGTTACAATCTTAGATCCCTGTATAATTTAAAATATTCAAAACTTTTATTGAAACAACTGAAAACATGAATGTGTTTGTTTTTAAACTGACTCTGCATATCCTCTCATATTTATTGCTTGTTTATAGATTTTAGCCATTGTGATTGTTTAGGAACTATTTATTTTCTAAGTAAAAATATCATTAGTGCTACCCTTCAAAATGTAAACTGGAGGAAAAAAATGAAGAAACATGGGATTGATTGTGTTCTGAACCTTCTGAAAAGACCTAATCATTCATGCTACAAATATTTTGGTACCTTATGAAATTGCGTGAAAGCTAGCATTCAGAACAATGAAGAAGCATAAGAAGCTGAAGTTTTATATATTCTTCTCCAAAAATGTATACAATTCATAAAATTTTTATGTATATATAAAATAAAAACAAATAGAAAATAAAAAACAATCACCATAATCTCCTCACAGAAGCCAAAACTTTTGGTAGGCTTTTAGTCTTTAAACTAAAATAAAAAAATTCATTCTAGAAACCTATATACAACTGGGTAAATTTATTTCTAAGCCAGGAAGATTGCAGGGAAGACCTATGCCAAATCACACTGAGTGGATTTGTCATAAAACCTTTTATTTAAATAGTCTTACTAAGCAGGGCTGAGGTTTTTTTCCTTAAAAAGAAGAAAAAAAGTAATGGAGGAATAGATGTTTTTAGTGAAGAGCTGTGTTTTAACAGAGGAATAAGGTAGAAGAAGAAACAGACCCTTTGATACAGGATTTTATGTGTATCTAATGTCCACGTGAAACATTTGGATACAAAAATCTGCATTTTTCTGCTTTAAAGCTCCTGATCAGCCCCCCAGGAGTTCATGTGAGGAATAAAGCATGCATTCTGAGATTTTATGTGACCCTTATCCATGGGTGCATGTATACTTTATGTATCTTATAGTACGTTTAAGGGAAAGAGCTTTCACTCAGTCAAATAGAAGGACATATTTTATGCAACATAAGTAGTGCACAGAGAGGAAAAAAGAATTAAAAAAAAAGCATAGAAATAACCCATTCTTACTATGTGAGCATAGGTTCCACCTTTTGACATATTTTCATCAGAGTATGACAGTGAACAGACAATGCTTTGAAATATCAGTACTTTTTTAGCTAAGAGTTCAAAACAAGAAAATGCCTTTAATATATTCAAATCAAATGCTAAAACCACACTAAATTACAAAAAAATTCAGAGTTTAGTACCAGAAAGAGGAAAATACTGCAAAGCATTGATTTTTCAAGCCTTGAGGCAAGAAAACCAACTATTAAATCAGAAGAGATTATCACTAGTAACTAAGGGAAGGCAACTCACTAAACTGATCACATTAAAGTATATTTCTGTCTTTTATCATCATTAATTACTCAATAGTCTGAAATATATGGGTGAAAGGTTTCACTCCTTCAGCAGGCAAATACTTCTGATGCATCATTTTCTGAGAATTTAACAGTACCACAGCTCTACTGCTCATTTCTGGCAAAGCATGGACAGACTACAAATGGAAAGAAGGCTTGAAAGTACAAATTTAAAAAAATGCAAACAGGGCAAAAAATAGAAATGGTATCTAACTTGGTTTAGTGATAATTGAACTTACCAGGTGTAGCTCTTTGGGCCTGTGTTACTTTCAATTAACACAAATGTCCTACAGAGCAGTACTACAGGAAACAAATCAAGCCTGCTGATAATGCAGAAGTCCTTAAAACTGAGAGCCCAGGTTTTTTAGTATGCAAAATTAAAAAGCAGTAGTAAACAAGCAGATGAGGCAATTCACAGTGAAGGGACGAACATCAGGTTTAAAAGCAAACGAGCAGACATCTGTAAGTGGTCTAAATCCAAATTCAAACCTCAGATAGGTACTGTCATTGCTGTACAGGTGACGGAATACAGAAGAACTCCCACAGAAGGAAAAAGATTCTTGCTCTGGAGACAGTTGTACTGGAGGTAATTTCATTCTAGGTGTGCGAAATGATGATGTTCTTTATTGGATGTGCATAGTTAATGGATTTCTTTCGACTCAAAATCCTTCAGCTATGGTAGGGACATATTGCTGTCAATTTTTTCCTTCTCTTGAGTGACAAGACCTCCTCTGAATGCTTCTCTTCTGAGCTCATCAGATAGGGAGCAGGTAGAAGGTTCATCACAAAATTATTTTATCCTTTGATAAAGCTGAAGGAAAAGCAACTTTCTGACCCCTCGTCAACACAGCTGGGTTGTGGCAATCTTGGCATATAATTTTGGCATATCAGCTCTTGTCACATAAGTTGACATAGAACCCCAAGAACTTCAGTTTTCAAGTGGCTGGAGTATTTTACTGCCATAATTCAGTATTTTCTGTGTTTGATTTTTTTATTTAATATCTCAATGAACTATAGTAGATTCTTATAGCCTTGAGTATCCAACTATTTGCCAGAAGACCTAATAACATGACTGAACTGCTTAGAAGACTGAAAATGTTATGCTAAATGACAATAAAATAAATACAAACATTCCGTGATAAAAGCTAAATGAATGTATTATTATATATTCTTAAAGTACACAGAGCTCAAGGATTTGATTCTGCTTTTAGCATGTTCTACCTTTAAAAAGGAAGGCTTAAGAATATTATTTCTGAATGAGGTAGTTTTCAGCTCAGAAATAACACTTGTGCTCATTATTTGGAATAAAATGAGAAAAAGTATAATGCAGGTGCTCTTCTATCTTACATTATTTCAAAGCGAGCGAGGCTAACACTCTGGACCCATCCATTTCACAACAGCTGGAAAATGTTCTAGGCCAATTTTTCCATTAGACAAATCGCTATAGGCTTTAACACAGAATATCAATTTTCTCAATAGAACACTTTAAACTGTTCTCTAGGCAGTGTGTGAGATGCTGGTTAGAGAAGCAGTAGTATTTTAAACTTTTACTGTAGCCTCTGTCTGGGCAAACAGACTAATACCATTCTTGCACACACAAGAACTGGCATGAATGATAGGAGATTGGGAACAGGTTTTCCTTGTCAAATGGCTTCATTCCCAGGGGTCTGATTCCTTGGTCCACTCTATATGTAACTTTGTTCATTCCTGAATTCTCTTTGGAAGCAAACCAACTGCTTGCTTTTGGATATAATCTAGATGCAGAACTCTCATTACTTTGCCCCAGGCAGTATTCTGTGTAGGAAAAAAAGGAATGGAACTGCAGAAAATTCTGCCTACTTCACCCTGCCCTAGCCTATAGGGCCTACTCTGTTTCTTCAGATTTCCTTCATGAAAGGAGAAGAGATATTTATATTCTACATATGCTTAATGCTATACCTGAAACACAAAAATATCACTTCTGAAAGCCAATGAAACAATACTAACTTTCAAGCACTACAGCTTCATCCTGAGGCCAAGGGTGTATCACAGGAAATCCAGGAGATACTTTTGTCCAATACAGTGGAGCGTAGCAGCACTCCATAATGAAGGGCTCACCACTCAAACAGACAGGAGAATCTGCAACTCTTGGCTTGGAGGCCTGGAATCACTCCTGGACAGCATATCTTGAGCAGTTTAAGTATAGTTTGTGCATTTGTTACTGAGACAATGACTTCCACAGCTTCTGTCTGTATCTGATGCCTCCATTCAAGGATAGTCAAGATGATACTTTGTTCATGGCAGGATTGCAGGAATGATTAAAAGTGTAACTAAAAGTCACCTTGTGAAAGACTCCATAAATTCTATCTCTTTAGCTTAACAAGAAGGAAGTAAAAAGGCAACCTCATTGCAGCCTATAAGTAGTCACAAAGAGACCAGAGATGGTGCACCAGCACACCTAAGCAGAAAGTAGAATATAGATATATTCAGGTTAGGAGGAAAAAAAACACTTTTTTTTTTTTTTTAATAGTGAAGATATTAACCTTTGGAACATATTACTGAGAGGAGTGCTAAATTTATTATCACTCAGATTTTTTAAACTGAGATAAGATTTTATTTCATTTTTCCAGAGGACTCGTCCTAGTTCAAACTGGAATTAATTTAAGAAAGTTCTTTCCTTCACAGAAGGTCAGACTACATGACCCTTTCTTGATGGGTAATCTATTTATCTATTAATATAACAGCAAATAATGCTGATGATACAGCTCAACCAGCCATTTGTCCTGTTGATAGGATCCATCCCCTATAACATTTAGACTTATGATGATGGAACAACATTTAATTTTAATCATTCAGATTCTTATTACTGGGCTGACTAACCATCTCTTTTTATTATATAACCCACAAAATAGCAGCATCCTAGTTCGGTCGTTCCTACACGTAATCCATATTTATTTCCATAGTGTTACTGAGACTTCTGATATAATTACAATATTAAATCTGTTTTAATACTTTTCTACTTTTTTTTAGCTCAATTGACTCTAATTATCACCTTCAACATACTACCCTGCTTCAATCCAGGTTTCTGGCCTACTCTGTTGTGCTAGTTATGTTTTCCATTCAATAGCTCCCTTTTAATCACTTCAGTGTAGATCTAATCTACCACACATAGAATACATATTTCCTTTCCTTTCACATTTTCCTCCCATCTTGATAATTTCAGATTGTTCCTGCATGACTGAAAATCATCCTATTGCATAGAAACAGAAGAATTTATGTCACTATCAGATTACTACTTAATCTGGCACATGAAAACAAGCTTTTATTTGTATATGTGTATATATGTCATTATTCATAACTTATCTCTCTCTCAGGAAGAAGTTAAAGAAGAAGCAGTCTGTGTTTGCAGCAGGAAAAAATTAAAGCATGAAGTTTAGTTTTCATGATTTAGAAAGGCATGTGTAGAACTGATATAGAGACATTGTTATCCTCCAACTTTCCTTCATTTCATATCATGTTGTGACTACAACAAATCAATTTCAGAAATCTCTTTACACATCTCTTGGTTTTCATCTGCCATATCTCATAACCCTCTATATAAAGGACATTATATATGAATTACTATTCTGCACATGGAGTTGCTATTTTCTCAACAAAATATATTTGCTTTGCCATTTACAGGTATCAGGAAAAACAGAAAGAAGTTTTGCCTGGCTAACTTGAATACCCCCTTCAGTTTCTTTAATAAATATAGCCATCAGACTTGACACTTCAGAAACTGGGATGGAGTGACTGGATTTTGATATTTGTTTTTCTTATTTCACATTGTTCTCTTAAAATAACCATGGAAAGAGGGATCTAAATTCTTGCAAGAACAGTCCATTTCAGTAGCAGAGATTCAGGGTATTTATGTTCTTTGAGTTTCTGATTAGTTTTCAGTGACATTAGTTTTATCAAATTTTTCACTATGAAAAAAAATATAATTTAAAATTATTTTGATTTTTGATAGAACTTCTCTTTTTTCTCTAAGCATATGCAAAGAGTCCACACCACTCAGATTTTTAAGTTATCAGTCTAGCACATTCAGATAAGCATTATCTAAGATGCTGATTAAAATTACGTCTTTTTTTGATTAATAAAGTTCTCTCTAATTTTGACTAAGCATAACTTACAGGGGATACTGATATTACATATTCCGTAACTTAACTATCCGTTTCACATTAGAAGAAAACAATTTTTTTTCCTCAGATGCACATTTTGAATAGATTTCTCTTGTGAGGTTCAGAGACTTTGTAATGCATTTCACCAAAGAATATTGTCCATATTGTGAACTGTATTCTTTCTTTCTATTGATATATACTTCTCATCAGATGTATTTTGGATAAGTGATGTCTTGCTTTGATTCCTGTATTAGTTTTGGATTGATGCCAGTTCAAATGTCTGTGGCTTGGCCTTCGTCTGTGTTCCAACACTAGTTTCTGCAAGATGGAGACAAAGACCTTGTAGGGATTTATGACCTAATGGTATCCATTTCTTTTTGCTATGGAAATAGTACTGATGGACTGAACCTGAGAGATAAAATGTTAAGTATGGTTGATACTTGGCAAGTGTGGAAGAAAGGTTCTCTATCTCAAAACAGTTAACAAGCTGAATAGGAAGCAGAAGACAATTCAGGATATATTGAGAAAACAGTTTTTTGAGATTACAAAAATTTACACTTTGACGGTCCCTCTGCATGTAATCACTGTTCTTCATTGTATAAAACAATTCATTAGTATAAAACTATTACCTATTCCCTAGCACATATACCACACAATCCCTAGCAAAACCTTAAAGTAAAATCTGAGGTGAAGTCCAGAGACTTAAACCAGTCTTAAGCTGCCAGATGTCTGTTTTTCTGTTTATATCAGTCAGAGAAAAAAATGAGGCGTTAACAAAAAGCTTGCCAAAATTTTACAAATATTAACTAAGCTTTAAAAATATTTAAACACATTCTTCCCAGGTATAAAACCATCACATTCGTATATGTGAAACTACATTGATTTTTCGCAGTAGCTGTCTATGTAGTCAGTTGTTTGGTTTTTAAAAGGTTGGTTTTGTGTTGAAACAGGTTTGTAAAAATTTAATGGGCAATGTTTCACAGAATCACTGAATCACTGAATAGCTGAGGTTGGCAGGAACCTCTGGAGATGATCTGATTTACCCTTTGCTTAAGGAAGGCCACCTTTGGCTAGTTGGCCAGGAAGATCTCTAGGGTGGGAGGCTTCACAACCTCCCTGGGCAACTTGCACCTGGGCTTGGTCACCCTCCCAGCACAAAAGTGTTTGCTGGTGGTCAGAGGGAGCCTATTGTGTTTCAGTTTGTGCTCATGGCTACTGCTTCTTCCACTGGTCACCACCAAAAAGATCCTGGTTCTGTCCTCTTTGCCTTGTGTTCAAATTGGTGCTTTCTAGAATTTCTATGTTCCCAGTTTTCTGAGGTAATTCAGAAAAGTGGATGACGTGATGTTGGAAAGAAAATAGTGTTCCATTTTACCATGAATTTTAATATAACTGAACAGAAAAAATGCTAAAACTAAGCTTTTAAGAAAATATTTAGCTGCAAATATCTCTAAGTAAATGTAGATTACTAACAAGTTTGTGGTTGTGCTATTATAATTATCATTATTTTATATGATTGCTTTCATCTTTATTGCTAAAAAAACATTTAGACAGAATTTTTATCAACATTTTAAACAAAATTATAACAAAGAGGTTGTTGAGGTGTGTAATTCATTGTGAAGCAGCTGTGAGATTTCAGATCTAATTGCAGATAATCACCTTCATAAAGAAACTCTTTATACACAGTGGGTAAATCTGGGGTGTTTTTAGTTCATTATGCATTTTTGTAATTTATACATTTTTTATAACTTTTATGTCCAATGGTACTTTTAGTTTGTCAGTATAATCACTGTTGTGATACGTTAACACATATTGCAGGCCTGCAAATTGAATCAATTTCTGGATTTTTGTTCTATAATCAAAATTCTTGTCAAATTTAAGACTTTCGTATCCATGTTTCACAAGCTTTATATTCTTAGCCATCATTTTATCATGCAACATAATTATAATATCATTTTCTTATCCTTAAGCTGCTCCATTTGCTGAAAGAATATCTTGTTCTGTTCCAAAGAGATTTTTTTTTTCATCTCAGACAAGTTCTATATAAATTAAAGATAACTGTATTCACAATGGAAATATCTGTCTGCACCAGATTTGCTCTCTGGATGCCTCTCAGTCTACAGGTATCTATTTTTACTGAACAAAAGATACTTCAATTTTGTCAGGGTAACTGAAAAACGCAACTATTTGAGAGTTGAACACTATTTTACAGTTTCTTGGTAAGATTTGAATTGCTGAACTAGTCACAGGGTTGATAAAGGAACTTCTACGCAAACTTTTGCTTGTGAGAAAGGTTTTCCTTATGGAACAGAAGTGCTTACACACACAGAGAAAGCATCCAAGCCATCTGCCCTTGGAATCATCATGTTTTTAGCTGAACTATAATACTGGAGAATTACTGCAGATTTAGCTTCAGTTTGTGTTTAATGAAGAGCTTCACTCCAGTTCAGAGCAATCTAAAAACAAGTTTTAAGCTGGTTTGAACTGGGTTTTAGCAGGTTTTAATTTTCAATGTGATCCTTTGATTGCAGCATTGTAATACCTAAATTGCTTTGTGCATTTTCATCAAAGCAACAGCAACTCTGTGGCACTGCTACAGGTACCAGGCACTCTGCCCAAGTCATAACCTCCATCACAGCTCCCGGGTATTCATTCTCTTTCTATTTCCCAACTCTTCAGAAAATATCACTTCAGGATCTGGATGTGGCAGGCAAGCTATTGTAAGAGCCAGGTTTATTTTTTTAGATGCTGATAATTTAGTGACCTGGAAATTATACCTTCCTATTAAATTTGTATCCTGGACATTTCAGGGAGAACTAGATGCCCTCATCTCTCAGGACACACTGGTATCTTACAGAAAGCCTTGGATTAGCTCCACAGAAAGAATTCAGTTTTTCATGAATAATAAAGATAGTTGCATTCTGCAAAACATATTCCCATCTATGGAAGAATTCTCAGTAAATCATAATCAAAAAAAGTTACATATACATAGAATCAAAAGTTTCAATTTTTCTTAGCTTCTAGAAATAAGCTTCTAAAAAAAAAGCAAACTACAAGCAGAAACTACAAAGAATTTTTCATGGAAAAAATTATAAGTACATGGAGCATCCTAGCGGGCATTTCTATTAAAGCAAAATCACTGAAGCCATCCAAAAAACAATTACATTGAATGGCTCCCTGGGGGAGACTGGAGCTCTGAATGGGAATAAGTTCCTGAGGGATGAAAAGTCTTCAGTCCCTCAGCTACATGTTGCATACTGTAGTTAAAAATTAGTGGTTTGCATTATCAAAATACAGGCTACTATGACAAGGTCAGTTAAAAAAAGTCAGCTGCAGATCAATCACCGTGGCCTGACAAGCCTAGGTTGCTCTAAAGAAAGGCAGACAGACAGACAGACACCTCTAGCCCAACCATATAGTATTTCTTTGGAGAAATTCTTTAGTCCTGGCTTGTGTTGGAGTTTCTGGTCCCAGACAAGCTAAGCAGATAGCACTGTTACAGAATGGAGCTGATGTTTGCCAAGCACTTCTTTCCTGTTTCCTCTGCACAGACAGTTTTGCAAATCCATTGCGTCTCAGTTGCAGGCTAGAATGCTTCCAAAATCAAGTAAAATCATAGATTAGCCTCAGAAAGTGAGGGCAAATCGACACACTACAGCAGTGGTGAATAATGGGAAATGGTCTGAGAGTCTCAGTACTGCTACAATTATCTTTAAGAATAACTCACCTGTTGTGCTTCTCTGGACGCACTTTCTGTAAGCCCAAGTACCTTCTTCAGACACTGCTGATAAAATACAAATTAATGTATAAAAAGTGATGATGAAATACAGATTAATGTCAATAATAATAATAATAATAATAATGAATTCTGATAATTAGAATATATAATCCTGCCAAAGTATTCCAACCATGAGCACCTACATCAAAAATTTAAAAGATGTACTTCAATAGTATGAATAGTACATGCTTCATTTGAAGTTCCTCTTCAACTTCTTATAGACTGTATATTAGAACAGATTCTATGGATTCATGTCCTTTGGTCAGCTTCTGAGCATGCAGACTGGGGACTTGTTGCCAGACCAAGACATTTTGAAGTGGTGATGATACAGAAAGCAAGAACCAGATTCTGATATCTCCAAACTCATCTACTCTTGGAGGTCTCTGAGGGCTGATTTGCACATGCTGATTTATCTTGATCCTTAGGCAGGTATCCCTGCATAAGGAAGTACCTGCAGGGAAGATTCCTGCAGGGAAGTACCTGCCTGAAATTTTTCAGCTCCATATGGATCCACTTCTCCCTGTGTCCTGGGCTTCTGTTAGTGTCAGTACTGTCACTTGCTGATATAAGCTAAAAGTTTGTAAGTAATGAGTAGAACTATAGTAGAAAAAAAGTTTCTATTGTGATTAAAATATTCATCAGGTTCAGCAGTATTTTAAATAAAATATGGAAATTACCATGTACAAAATCCCAACAGCCAGCAATTCTTTGTAGGATATTCTAATTATTTCACAGAATGTTGGATAATTTGTTTTATCTTACTGCAGAAGACTTTATGCTTTTTTTTTTTTTCCAGGGTAGTACCTCTGTAGTTTCATTTAATTTTTAAGTGAAGACCTGTCTTGCTGAATCCTTTGATCTCTTTGCACGTCAGCACATTTCTAGTTGCATTTTATATCGGAATAGCAACCAGGGATAACTGGTAGGTCAGTCATCCTACATTTTTATATTTTTCACTTCCTTTATGAATGTCTGACTCTGTCTACCCAATGTGAAATTTGAAATTCTGGCTGCATATTACAAATCTGATTGTGTCCAAATTCAGCTTTAAGTGGAAAACAGATATGAGTGAAGACATTGCTGAACCCTGATAATGACTTGATACCAGTCTCTTCAGTTTAGTGTCTACAAGTAATTGTGAGTTCATTTATTGTAAAATTAACTTTATAAACTCCCCTGTGAGGTTAGAGGGGCTCATACATGGGAAATTTTATTATCCCACTGAAAGAAAGCTCTATTGATGATCTACCTGTTACTGTCACTTTACCTGATAAACAGTAACATCTATATCCTGGGTCAGGATGTGCTGCAAGTCCCACATTCTGCAAATGTTTTTCAGATGACTCGTGTGGTTTCCCCACACCAGAGAGCTGTGAGTCTCATTTGCATCAGTAGCACACCAGCCCTTTGGCCCTGGCAGCTGGTAGTTCAACTCCACTGTACCAGGCAGGAAAGCTGGCATTACACTTTTGCTCTCCAGAAAAGATCTTGCTTTGATCCCTGACTCCATATCTTTGGGAAATTCACCCACATGGGAAATAGTTTCAGTGATGTTTTCCTAGAAAAAACATTCTGCTGTCATTAGTGCTGCTTAGGGAAAACCTGGCTTTCAAGAAAAACCTCATCAAGTGCAGGCTGTGAGCTGTGTCAGGTGTCTTGATGCTATGAGATAGGATACAGTAGGATGCAGTGATGGAAAAAGTGCAGGCACCTGCTTTAACAATACTGCTTTCCTCAAATGGACACACAGGGTTGTCTGCATGCAAACAGCTGTCTCTCCTTGATCTTTAAAGGAAAGCATGATGTATTTTAATTAAACTTATTACAAGAGGATGATTCTTTCAAGAAAAAAAGCCATGGAGGAAGTCATAGGACTTTGAGTATGCTTAGCTCTGCTCTGTGTGTAGACCACGCAGAAAGCATGGTGTGATTATTTTTCATGAGCATACTATCTCATTTCTGGTTTTGTGGCAAAGCAATATACATAACTATAAAATTCACTGAATTAATCAGAATTTCTTAAAAAAAAAAAGGGTTTAATTTCTTTCACCTGTAATGTTTATGGTGTTGCCAGTGCTGTTTCACCCTTTTCTGGTTTTACGTGTGGTCTGTCCCTTGAAGTAACAGCTCGTTTTTTTTAAGTGAAACTACAGGTTCTGAAACACAACATTTGAAACTATCTCTGGAACACACTTTCAGGCATCTATCCTAAACTTTCAGTGCTTTAGACAGTAATTTATAAAGTACTCTCAGTCTGGCATTTTAAATAATCACATTATTGTTATTTTATCTTGCAAATTGTGTGCTCCATAGCTATCATTCAGTGAAGAATATCCTGAATTTTGTATAAAACTAATCTTTCTGTCATTCCTTGTTCAGTGTCACACTGCAAACAATGACAAAGGATGGAAGCTCTCACCAGAAATGATAACCTCTATAACAAAATGATTGCAACTCCTTCTGTATTTTCAGGTAAGTGTATGAACCATCGAAATGAAGAAATAAATAACATATTTTTTTCAGAAATGTTTAGCACTTGTGATGAAAAACTATATGGAACTAGAACAGAATATATGGATACAGTTATATTTTCTATTCTGTATCCTTCCAGAATTCAGCACACAGTAAGAACTGAACTTCTGATTTAAAAAGAGTAGACAAATAATTTTGAGGTACTCTTTACAGCCTGTAATATGTAAGAGATGTAAAGAAATTGATAGATAAATAGAAGTATTGATAGGTTCCTCTCTGATTTACAGTTTTAATTATTTAATTTTTATTCTTCTTGTAACAGGCAAGTTCTCAAAAATTTGGCAGTTCAATATACCTTATGCACCTCCAACATTCATTTTCGTCTGTTCACTCTCTCTCTTACTTTTTTTAAAATTAAAATTCCATTAAAAAAATACTATTCTAATCAAGTTGATAAGATTTTTTAAGAAAACCGCCACTGAAGAAGACTTCCAGCTGCAGCCTGTGAAAACTGTCCTTAGATATGGATGGTTATTCTATTCCTCAAAAGAAAGAAATCAGTTTTCCAGAATTGTGTTACCTTATTTAAGCAGTTTACACCCTCTTATTCCTCATATTGCTCCTTTTCTTGACATTTATTTACTCTATTGATACATTTTCTTCCATGATACCAAAGCCAGTACTTGGAAAACAAAGCTCTAAATGGAGTAAGACAGGACTACTAGAAGCTGTATTGAGGAAAGATTGTGACCAGTCTTAAATCAAACCAGATCTGTTGAAAAATTCATCAAACTTTCAAGCAAGATTAGGAAAAATAAAACTTATAAGTTAAATAAATATAGTTTATTTTATTAAAGGTCATACTTATTTGATATTGATGTGATAGTGATCACAAAGACAGTAAAGACACTGCAGCCAACTTGGGGAGTACAGTAGGCTTCCAGAAACAGAGCAAATGCTGTATCAGGTAAACAGGAAGCAAAAAAAGGCTTTCAAACTAGCACTGTATATAGCACTTCTCAATGACATCAATCTTGCAGAAAAAATTTTCAGAATAATGTTTAACTTTGGCTTGTCACTTATTCAAAGAACATCAAAGACACCTGTGTATGAAGCAGGACATGATACTAGCCATGCAATTTCTATTTTCCTTCCTCTGAGATGAGGATGAAGTTAGTGCACTTGCACTGTTGTTCAATATATTAGTGACCTGGAAATTCAAAGTAAAAATAATTCAGTTTTACAGAGAAATTTTCCCTTTATTTTGGAAAATGTCATCTGGTTCCTTCTCAGAATAGTTATGATGGACCAGGAAGTCTCCAGAGCTTTTCTGAAATCCTGGTAGTAAATTAGCCATTGACAAAAGAGAATGAGCTAATTCATTGGTGAAAAGAGGGGTGCTGTCTTATTTGTTATGTTGCAACCTTTGATTACAGCTTACACCTTGTGAAAAAAATGTTAACATACTTGTATTTGCAGGTCTTTGCAGAGGTTGTGCATATTCCTTGGGCACCATCACAATATTTGCTTGAATTTTAAAGAAAAATAGGTCTATTTTGTTCTTTGCTACCTCACCCAACATTAACTCTGATGGCTTCCATTGTTTATTTTGTCATGTTTTCTTGCTGCAGTTCTGCAGGGGATGCAAGATGAACATCCACTCTGGGGATGGAATGTGCCCTTTACAGAGCTCAGTGTCTGAGCTGATACAGTCCTTCGACACTTTCCAGTATTTTGTGCTGCTTATGAAAGGGTTTTAGACACTGTGACTTTTCATGTCCATACTCCTCTGCATGTCATATTACTCCACTTCTACCAAGAGACAAGGTATTTGGTTTAATACAAGCAGGAGCTTGCTTTGTCATGAAGAATACTGTGCACCTTACTGAACTTCCAGCACTGTTTCAGCTTTTGGGACAATGCTGCTTTCTCTTCCCTGCTGTTGGATCACTTAAAATATTAACTTCCTGGCAGCTAATGACCTGCTGTCACACTTTAATGTCGAATGAGAAAAAGTATTGCTCTCCACTATTTTAGTGTTTCAATGTGACAGAGGAATTTACAGTTATCAAAATATATGAAATGTGCAAAGACTTCTACAGTAACCTTTTAAGACAACCTGAAAATCTTCATAAGTTCTGCTGGAACAAGCTAAGCACATTCTTAATTTGTAGTTCATTTCCTGATAAAACTTTCAATATACTCATTAGTTTTCCAATTTCCTTTAACTTGTAATAACCAAAATGTTTCCAGATTAATTTGTCTTTCACGTCAGCCAGCTTATTTTCATTGCACAGATGAAACAGATTATTTCCACCAAAATATTTTTCAGTTCTCACGATCTTACTAGTAAATTTAAGCCAAGAAAGAAACTAAATTTTAAGCTAAGTAGGAGACAATAGAATTTACATATATTCAGAAGTATAGGATGCAGTCCACAGATAAGATCTGTTCCTTGTATTTGCTGTAACTCATTAATAACAATAATTTTCTTGCCCAGGAAGCAGAATAAGAATTAGTGATACACATACCTTGCTCTCCTATTAGTTTCTGAAATTTCAGGAGAAAGTCTGAATGAAATGACTTCTTGCTGAGAAAAAGACCTTTTCATATTTAGGCTGCAAGAGGTAATAATTCACAGCAAATGAAACACGCATGTAAAATGGTGTTTTCTGGATGCCAATAATTGCAGTATCCCAAGTGCTAAAGGTGCCATTAGATTAGATATTATCAAAACTGGAAAAAGTAATGTTTCCCTCTTCTGACATTGAATTTTGCTCTTCAAAATTCAACCAGAATATGTAATTTCCTAATTAAGCCACATGGCACATAAGTTAATTGAAAGCGTAATAAGCTCTCATTTTATTTAATGGCTGATGTGAAGATGAAATATACTGGATCATTTATGCACATTTTCAAACCAAAGCCTACTGCTCACTACACCATTTTATGTCTTCTGCCTTCACATTCTGCCTTGAAGTAGACACATAAATGAATAACTTGTCTTCCAATAAAGTAGATTTACAAACTGTATCTCTTAGTAATGCTTTACTTTATTTGTTTCCTTGTTTAGTAATAAAAATTATCTGTTAATTGGAAGAGAGGTAATGTTATTAGTTAAAAACCCTTTTGTAGAAATTGTTATTTGGGCATTTCTGGAAAAGAAGATTTTAGATGCAGTGGCTCATTACTCTTTCTATAGAACAGTTAAAGTATTGTCTATTAGTTCTGTTTGATTCCTGGTTCACTGACCTGATACATAGAGTCATTCAGATCTCATTGGCTCTATCTTGCAGTCACAAAACAACATTAAGGGCTCATTTCTGCTGTCAGTAAAAATAAGTTGTGTGCCCTGATGGAGTTGCTTCAGCATAATCACACACAAATAGTCAGTAATAGCAATTGAATAGCCTGCTTCTCCATGAGCACAACTAAACCCTAACTTTGTAGAATAAAGACATTTATAATTTTGGATGGAAAAAATTACCTATGTGAAAATTTAGTTATTAAACTTCAAGATCTCAACTACTGAATGACTGTAAAATCTGAGTGGACTATTCTGTGCATTTTCACAAACTGCACATAACCACCCTATTGAAGTGAAACCTGTAGACCAGTGCTGTTCTGTAATTCATACTGTGTACTCATTTATCTGATTAGTTACAATCATGCCAGTGGGACTTACAGCCTTAATACATTCATGTTTCAGACAGAATTAGACAGAAATGCACAAACTAGTTTGTATTCCATTTTTAACCTACTATTCAACCAAAAGAAAATGTATATCGATCCTGGCAAATCCGTTCACAATAGCATTTTCTTCAGACTACTGTGAAACTGGAAGATATTTATATATCATATATTAATCTTTATGCATATGTAACATATGTTTATGTGTATACAAAATGTTCTTTAAACACAATTCACATGTACTGCTTTTTCAAATGCATCAGGTTATGCTTAAGTTAATAGGTATAGATATTTCAAAGTATCTGAAACTTTTTTCGTTGTGTATTGAAAATTAAACTTTTCAAAGGCTTCTTGAAAAGAAACTCTGTCAAAATATTGCTTTTCAGATAAAACAGATTTTCTTTCTTTTTTAGGAAATCCATCCTGGGCATGAAAGTGCGTCTTGTTAAAAATTGATCTAATCAATCTATTTCCACAAGAAAACTTCAATTTTATGAGATATTGGCTAACAAAATAGAACTAAAACTGTTTTATGATTTTTTTGCAGGTTTCACTGCATTATCTGCATCATCTATATGCTTTAAAGTAAGCATATGTTAGTTTATAGTTTTGGCTTTGATGTGCTTGTGGCATAGTCACTAGAGAAAATTTCACACAGATATCACTCATATCAAGCCCACAATACCACATATACCAAAGCAATCATCAGATAATACTTCAGACATGCAATTTCTGGGAAACACTAAGTATTTTTTATCAAATACTTTGAAAATTGACACTCACTGTCATACAGTTGCCAGCTACACTGAAGTTTAAATACTGGCACTGTAATAGAAAGAGATTCAGTTTCAGATACTTCAACTTTCATCCATGTAATTTAGGACCCACCACAGCTCCCTTAAGATATGTTATAAAAATACATCTGCTGTGAGGATAAAATCACAAGGAGCCATCCAGGCTAAGTCAGGAGACATAACATTTAATAAACAGCTGCATGTGAAGACCCATTGACTTGATGAATGGTAAGTACTGTACGGAGTGAAAAAGTTTTACAGAACATCCATCACAGGAGTAGTAACAAAGGGGACAGTCCCTATCTGTATTTTTAATTATTGTGAGGGGTTCATTAACACAATACAGATAAATGTGATTTTCTTTTTCTCTTTGCATAGCTGTTTCTAACCTCACACAATGATGGGAATTAGAAGATGTGAAGAAGATTAGATTGTGAATTGGCATTTATTTCTTTGATCTGTAAGTGTTTATAAGGCAATAGTACATATATTCACTAGGCTACTGCTTTCCAAATTCTCCATTAATTTCTCTTCTGTTATTTCAAAGTCACCTTTATTGAGATAAGCATCTGCTACATTCTCCTGTCAGAGTCAGGATACTAGGCTGAATAGACTTTCAGCTTAATCCAGTCTAGCTGTCATAAAGTCTTACAAACTGTAAGTTCCAGAAATGAAAAGGATCAAAATTATTAGTGGAGACTCAAAAATATAATACAATCATACAAAATAATTACTATCAGGCTCCTTTACTTTACAAACATATAAAATGAACTTACTTTGAGGGTAAGAAGAGGGGAAAAATCCTTCCATTAGAAAATATAGTCACAAAGCTTTGAACAAATAGATTCACACACTGCAGAGTACACACACACACACGCATGCAGGCAGGCATGCACGTATGTACACACACAGGTGCACACATACACGCATACATACACACATGCTTAGAGTTTACACTGCATTCTTCTGATGCCATGATTAGTATTTTATTTGAACACCCACCTTTACTGCACATTCTAAACAAACAATAGACAACAGTGCAAGGACTTTTTTTCCTTAAAACTGCAACAAAACAAGTCTCAACATTTGCAAAACATTCCTTTATTATTAGAAATAAATTATTTTGTATAAAAATTAGCATGCATTGACCATTGCATTTATTTTAGCATAACCCAGGACTTAATTCAGTCAGCCGTCACAAGAAACAAACTCATCTTCTTTTACGAGTTGAACAATGTAGGACAGGAAAGGAAATTGTCACAATCACAAAAAAGTACTTACAAATATAACATCAGACATGATTTATTTCAACAGCATTTTTTTTCACAAGCTAACATTTGTTTTCCTTTTGTGATTTGCTTCCTTTTGTGATTTGCTTCCTTTAGTGAGTGAACAGTTCAGAAGCTTGACACTCTGTCTCTATGTTATAAAGCTGGACTTTTCCTTCCCCTGTCTCTTTTTGCCTTTTGCTTTTGTTTAATCCTTGTTCTTTAGGAGACTGACTATTGATTTGAATGTAGACTACTGATATTTTCAAGACTGAATTCTGGTGGTGGTAAAGTCTGTGTTTGCAAGATCCAGTCCTGCAGATCTTCCAGTGAATTTCATCCCTGCTCAGTTTGCCTGATTGCTGTAACTGACATAAGTTGTCTTGGTAGAGGAGGCTGTAAATCAAAAGAAAAAGAAACAAACCAAAAACAAACAACAACAAC
>WBNO01034910.1:0-12237 GCA_013400575.1 Peucedramus taeniatus
TTATTATTATTATTATTGCATATCTTAGCACTCTACCAGCTGCGGTATGCAGTAATTATTCAGAAATAAGAAGGTTTATGCAGTTCTGATTTCAGATACTTCTAAGGTACAAAAAGCAAGCTTTCACATCTCAGTTGCCGGTGATCTGCAGCTCTACTGCAGCAGCAGTGAAGGAATCAGCCTGCAAACACTCAAGAAGGAACAGAAACTGCTCCTGAGGAGAGCACTGCCTACCAGAAAGCAAGACAGTGGAGCTACTACTATTCAATGCCTTTCATTTTTCAGTACCTGCTAATTAAGTATTGTGCTATTCGATAAAGAGATACAGCACATGCTGTGAACGCTGACAGGCCTTTTTCTGTCTCAGGTTTTGTGGCACCCGCAGTTTTAAAAGCACTTGAATATCATGATCAAGATTGACTCAACTGGTGCTTCATAAATGAAAGGGAACGATTCCTTCATATTTTTGCAACAAACTGTAGCTTTCCTGTTTTGGAACCCAATTTTTCATCTTCACTTCTTTGTGATATCTTTACACTCCATTCCAAAAAACTAGCACAAAAATTAAGTTTTAAAGTCACTTAATTGAATGAAGAGTCTGTTACTACAGTACTAATTTGGGAAAAGTATTTGAAAATACTATGTAGCAAAACAGACGCTGCACAGAATAATGAAATAATATAATACTGATGCAAGTCATAGATCAGTTCAGAGCTACTGAGGCTTAATATGGTTATTAAAATTATATTATCATTATGAAGTAATACGTTTCAATACAGCATTAGGATTTGTTCATGAAGTAGCAGCTGTCAGAAAAAAACTTCAAGATTATAGCAAAGAGTGTACAGGTGTGTGTATGTTTCTGCATGTGTGAATGGTCCAAAATGATAACATTCACAAAATGAGTTCTCCTGTAGGGATTGCTTAATTTAGAATGTTTATAAGACATAACAGATTTTTTCAACTTGATTTCTGAATTTTAAATATAAAATGAAAGCATAGGAATCCATGCAAAGAAATTGGAGGCAGACATTGCATTGGATTGTTTGCAAAATGCACTTAATGGTTTAATTCCAATTGCTCCTACAGAGCAGATATGGGGAGGCTGCTGAATCTGGGAGCACCACAGGACTAAGGGAATGCTACTGAAATCACAGAACTCTTGTAAGGCTCAAAGGAGAAGGAACTGGAGATGCCGCACATAATAGCTGAGTCTTCACACTTTTCTATGCCTGCAGTCAGGCACAGCATCTCTGCAAGCCTCTGGGGCTGTCCTGCCTCCCTTCGGGCACACATTGTTTCCCATGGTTCTCCATTCTGGCAGCAGCCCCTGCTCTGGCCATACCAGGGCCACAATCCCAGATGCTCCTCCTAGCCTGACTTGCCCATGCAGCATAAATTCCAATATCCAGGCTAAGAGCCACCCCAGAACCCCAGCAGGCTGGAGACTGACTGAAGAACTGTCCATCACAACTCTGGCTCAAGAGGCTCTCAAGCAGGAGCTTCAAAGCCACCACTTCAGCAAAAATGACAAGGACACTTCTGCTTGGGGGAAAGGTGCCCAACTGGCTAACTTTCACAGTGGGGTACTTGAGACCTAATGCTTCAATCTTCCCTCTTCATCCCTGGCCAACATCTCTTACAGAAGCAGGACTCTGCACTACTCTGATATGGCCTACAGCATTTCACCACAGTTGGATTTACTGCTTGACTCCTGAGTCCAAACACCTGCAGCTCTGGAAATGAAAAGTGATAACTGCTATTTGTCGTCTTCCCCTCCTGCTACTGCAGCATGCCAGGACACAAGCTCCAGGCTGCAATGTCACCACCATGGAGCATCACAGTGACATTTGAGAACTTCCCCTTGGAACCTGCAGCTTGCCAGTGCCAGTTCCTTGGCCTTTTCTGTCTGGCAGGACCAAGCCCAGCTGCCCAGGGAAATGCCTATGGCTAGGAATCACTCTGCTCTAACCCTGACAATAGAATTTGAACGGGAGCCATCTCCAGGAAAAACATAATCTGCTTCTGCCCAGGATGAGTCCCTTCAGCTGAAAGACTCAACTTCTCCTGCCCCTCCAGGATGGGACAAGAAAGCACCTTGTAAAGCTGGTCTAGCATCCCTCAAGGAAGAAGAGCATTTCCAAACATGCACTGATAACCAAAGTATCAACAAAATCCATCCCCTTTATTAAAGAGGAGAGCTCTGATGAAGCAATCAGTAAATGACTTTACCTTTCCAAACAGAGACATACATACACACACCTCCCTTCCTAGATTCATATGCATACACATATTTATGGATTCCCCAGGAAGTATCATGTACCCTCTTATCTTACATATAGACTCAGAATATTTTGAATTGATCCCTGCAAGGATCATCAAGTCCAGCTTGCAAGTAAATGACACATACAGGGATTGCACCCACAAATCTTGATGTTATCAACACCATGTTCTGACCAAATGAGCTGATCTCCTCTCAGTTTCCTTTCATGGATGTCAGCCTTCTTTTAATCCTGCATCACCTGAGATACAAGGTGAAGTGTCTGGAAGTTGCAGTTCTGATGTGGCACAAGTGCAGACCTATAATTGGTGCACAAGGTGGCCCAATCTCTTGCCCCCATACTTTCCCAACAGTACATGAAGGCATGGGGCCTAATAGACTTTTAGAATCTCAGCATCGTTTTGCAACAGTCATTTCCTCTGCATGTTTATAAGCACAGCCCTCCACCCTGTGGACTTACCTAAAGTGATATACTCAAAGTTACAGCACTTAAGCATCCAATTAAGTCAACCTGGAGATTTTCAGATTATTCCTGTGGTTTAGGGTGTGCAGCTATATACGTATTCTCGTTCTGTCTTCTTTTATTTTGTCGAAATAATATTTTGTTGAAGATTCAAGAATGAGAACAGTATTTTGCTAGCAAGCCTCAGCTGTTTGCATCCTAATTTCTAATAAAATGAAATCCCATTCCTGATCATCCAAGGCATAGAACTACTTGACTGGGAAAAAAAATGTATTTCAATTATACAAACCATACATTTGTTTAGACTAGCCTTCTTTCAAGTTCTTTACCTTTTGTTTATCAGTATTAGCTGTATTTTCAGATACAGAAACATTTTACAGGTGTAGCCAGCCATTAGTTCAGTTTAGAATGGCATTTCTAACTCCATATTTGAAATTGAAGAGACTATTGCTTTGTTAAGTACAGCAAGAGCAAAGAATCAAAACAAGTATACAGAGATTGAATGAGATATCGAGAATAAAAGCTGAAGCCTTACAGGGCAAACATGCATTTTTGATACTACATAGTCCAAAATCAAAAAGCAATACAGGACAGTGCAGCCTTTGCTGTATACTGTCAATATGAGAGTACACAGAAAAGGACAGGCCAGGACAGCTTTGCTTTCTTCACTACACTCCTTGCACATTTCATCAACATACTCTTTAACCTTTTAAAGACTAGGTATTCTGAACCCCGTAATAACAGCAAGACATCATGAATTTCATATACCAGCTGAAGCTCCTCTGAGGATAAGTGAACACAGGTGTTCAGCTAGCAGTTTTATCTAGCTTGATAACAGGCCTTGGAGATTGCATATCACCATCTGCACACTTTGGATTTAATTTCCATGGTTTGGGATGAAAGGCCAATTTGCCAACAGCACATAATCACCTGCATTTTGATTGACTGGCAGATGAGGGAAGAGTTTCGTATTTACTACGATGAAGTACATTCAATGAGTAACATTTGGTAGTATTACCAAAATTAATTGTTCCATCTTGCCAATGGTGTTCTTGCTGAAAGAAGTGTGCTGACACCCTTCTGCCTTCCTTCACACAAAGGCATCATACAATAAAATCAAACATAATAGGAAATCAAAACACCTCCAAATCTTTCTTAGCACACACTAGGTCATCCAGTTGTTACCATAACAACAACAACAAAAGATGCAGTGGATGAAACTTTACTTTTAACACTCAAGTATCTGAAGAAGTACTTCCCTCAGGAAAAAAATCAAGAGGATACTAGATATTCTCTTCTTCAGTGGCAAAAGGACTACAACCCCTCACAAGCCGAAAAGCTGCTTGAAGAAGGAAACCCATATGATACAATTTTAGAGAGGCAAAAGAATATACTAATATAGATTTGGAAAACTTGAAGCAAAGTTTTTTCCAGCCTCAACACTCTGTCAAGGTCAAAGGAGCCATGACAGGAGATATAATGGCCAGTAAAAAGATACTTGGTCCTGTATCTGTGTAACTAAATCATGAAATATAGCACATGATGAAACAAAGTTTAAGCACATTCAATCTTTGTTTAAATTTCTACAATACTGTTTCTCAAGACGACAAAGCTTCTTCATATAAGCAAAAGCACAAAATGTCTAGTTTAAATATGATGTAAATATGGGCAATCAACTATTCTAGTTATCCAGAACCCTGAGTATGGACTTTGTGACTATCTGAAGGCAAGAGGCACAACTACTCACCGTGCAGAGAAATTGGGCAGAAAAATTCAGTCTCCAGATTAGAAAATAATGTCAAACACTGCAGAAGCCTTCAAAAGTCATGAGTTCAGAAACAGATAGATGTAGCTGAAAAGAAGGTAGAGTAGAACACTTCAGAAGGTAAAGTAGAACACAAAAGAAGGTAAAGTAGAACACTTCAGTACTGAAAAGAAGGTAAAGTAGAACACTTCATTTTATGGCAAAATTGATACTTCTGACCCCTCTTCTATCTATCTTCTTCAAGAAAGTGTAATTTATAAAATGTTGTTCAGATACTTTTGGTCCTAAAAAATCTAAAAGTGAGTTTGAGATTCTTTTTAGCCAAGGGGCAAGGAGTTCTTTTGAAAATGCAAAAGCCAAACAAGAAAATCACACAAACATTTTTCCCTCCCATAAAGAATTCCAATGAAAAGCTTGCACTGAATTTTCAGAATTTAAGATGTAGTCACTTCCACATATAATTTCAAGTACTTGATGAGTAGCACTTCTTGCTAATACCAACCACCACTGTGCGAACTTCTGTATCAGCTTTAGGACTGTGTGTGCTGGTTTCAACTGGGATAGAGCTAATTGCATTTCCTTCACAGTGGCTGGTGGGGAGCTGTGTTTTGAGTTTGGTCTGAAAACAGGGTTGATAATACAGAAATACTGTTGTTACTGCTAAGCAGGGCTTACATACAGCCAAGGCCTTTTCTACTGTTTGTACTTCCACACTGACAAGGAAGTTGGGGGTGCATGGGAGCTTGGAAGGAAACACAGCTGGGACAGGTGAGCCCTGTAAAAATGGACCAAAGGGATTTCCAGACCATGCAACATCATGCTCAGTACATAAGGCTGGAGGGAAGAAGCAGAAAGGGAGGAACATTTGTCTCCCAAGCAAGTACTACACATGATAGGGTCCTGCTCTCCCAGAGATGGCTGAACACCTGCCTGCCATGGGAAGCAGTGACATAACTTCTTTTTTTGTTTTTTGTTTTTTTTTTTGTGTACATGGATTTTGTTTTCCCTATTAAACCATTTTAATCTCAACTCACAAGTTTTCTCAGCCTTTGCCTTTCTGATTCTCTCTCCGCTAGTAGGGGATGACCAAGTGGCTGCCTGGGGCTGGCGGCTGGCTGGGGTAAAATCACAACACTGTGACACTTCTCTTTCTCCAGCTTCAAGTGAGGTTTCACTTAGTTATACAAGCTTTATGTTTCCAGCTGAATATTGCTGTAAGATTTTTATGCAGGTTTACGTGCAGAGGTTCAGTGTGTCAACATGCTCTTCCACTATCATACTCCATCTTTAGTACTAAGGGGAGCTACAAAGGAAGGAAGCAATATCAAAACTAAGTGCATCTATGCATATGAAGAAATCTGAGACAGACATTTAATGGGAAACAGGTTAAGAGCTTCACACTATTAAGTATATCAGTTCTTAAGTAAGAAATTCTTTATTGTGAGGGATGTGAGGCACTGGAACAGATTGCCTAGAGAAGATGTGAATGTCCCATCCCCAGAAGTGTTCAAGACCAGGTTGGAATGGGGCCCTGAGCAATCTGATCTAGTGGAAGATGTCTCCACCTGTGATGTGAGGGTTGGAAATAGATGGCCTTTAAGGCCCCTTCCAAATTTTCTATGATTCTGATTCTACAAATTCTTCATCTTAACTTTTATAAAATCCCTCATAAATAACAAACAACGAACATCCCAATCACAAAATAAGATACAGGTTGTGTATCAGGATCTCATCAAAACTCATACCTGGTGGACACATATTATCTGTTATCCAGTAATCTTAAATGTAGAAAAAATGCAATATTGACACATAACGTAGAGGACATTGAGTAAAAAGCCACATAATAAACAAAATTTTTCTAGAAAGGAAAAATTTATGAAACTTCATTCTATTTATATAAGTTTCTTGATTTTGCACTAAAACTAACAAAATAACATGCAAAAAGTAAATTATTAAGCACCTGTTTTGACGTATGCCTGCCTTCAGATATCAACTTTCTTGTTTGTTCTATCATTCTGGGATCAACCACTTAAAGTAGTTTTAACTTAAATTCTTGCTAAAATAATCTACATTTAAGGCACTTTATGAGTCAGAAGGGTGAATGAAGGGTGAAAGGTGGAAAAAGTTTTCTTTGAAAGAAAGACCATTGCTGAAGTGTTCTGTTAATATTCATAAAAGCACTGCAAAGATAATCAAGAGCATTCTCATGTGCAGAACATTTGAAAAGGATGTTCTTAGCTGATATGTTATCAGAATATTTTTTAGAACAATTAAATTAATCAATGAATTCTTAAAGATCTTGAACTCACCCAAGCTGTAGGAAAGTCATGCACTAAATTTCTGCGTAATGCTTTCCAAATTGACTGCAGAATCTGCAGTCTCCCATTTGCAATAGGTCCCATCCCAAGCAAAAGGGAACTGGTGGCTGCAGCCCCAGCCAGAGAGGTGCGGGTGCGGGTCCATGACTGCGGTTCCGCGGGAAGAGAAAAACAAATGCCCCCGGCAAGGGTCACTGGGGTGGCAGGACCCGCTAGATGGTGCTGTTCGCCCACATATTTAGTACTTTTGTCTTTGAAAAATATAAAAAAAAAAACAACCAGGACAAGAAAGTAACCATTGAGGGCTACAATTTTTGTAAAAAAAAAAAAAAAAAAAATAGCACGACGTTTCAGAATATTTTTTTTTAATCAGCTTTGTCCTTATCATTTCTGTGTACTGGTCTCCATCAAATCTCTTTCTTTAGGCAACATTAGATGTGAAAACCAAACTTTGGCCTAGTGGGCTTAGAGATATGTTCTCTCTTTTTTAACTACTGTTGTCAAAAATAATCCAATTCTTAGGCTGCTCTAGCAATAATGTGTATTCTTCAACCATATATTAAATTATAGCCTAGAAAAGACCTCTCATTTTATTAATTCAAAGAACTGGTCAGGTTTGAAAATAATTTACATTGCAGATTAAATAAAAAGCAAAACCTAGATTGTAGGAAACAGAACATGACCTTTTGTTTTCTTAACCTTTTCCAGTTTACTCACTGACAAATATCATAAGCTTACCGCACACAAAGAGAAAGTTTAGTTTTTCCAAATGGCTTATTCCCCTTTGTCTACATTTCAAAATAACAGTCTACAACAGTCTATAACAGTCTAACAGTTCCATAAACCTTGAGTGCATGTCAGGAAGCAGGCAGGGGGGAATTATGCAATATCTGCAGGAAATTCTGGTGTAAAAATGGCAGCTAACCCACAAGAGATGGTAATTTTCTCCTGGAAAAAGAAAGTTACACACACATACAAAAGTTAGACGTGTAGGATTAGGAGGCAAAGAATAATGGGTTGAGCCAAAACAAAATTTTACTGAAGGGGGCAGGGACAAAGTATGTAAAGCAATAAGCCATTAACATACAGCACACTGTATAAGAGTGATAATGACAGACAGTGAAGGTGTAATCATTAGCAGATTCAAGAGAATTTAGAAAACAGGTTGCTTATTGCTGGAGGCCTAAATAAAGTTTGCAGAGAAGCATTCAAGAATCACATTACAATCTGCTTTTCCTAGTTTCTCATGAAAAGGTCAGAAACAAGGCTGAACCCCGAAAGTTAGCTTCAACATCTTAGTTAAATAACAAATCCAGTGCTTGCCCGAGCAACAATACACAGGAAGTAAATCTGCTGGTGAAAACAGCTTATATATGCAAAGTCACTATCATGCCTCTAGAACCTACTATAAAACAGTGACTTTTAAGAGTATTTTTAAAGACATTGTTTCAGAGACAAGTCAAGAGGATGCAGCCTCAAGCTGCGCCAGGGGAGGATCAGGATGGACATGAGCAAGAAATTTTTCACTGAAAGGGTTTTTAAGCATTAGAACGGACTGACAGGGAGGCGGTGGAGTCACTGTCCCTGGAGGTGTTCAAGAAGAGACTGGACGTGGCACTCAGTGCCATGGTTTATTTGTCATGGTTATGTTCAGACAGAGGCTGGACCTGATGATCTTGGAGGTCTTTTCCACTGTCATGATTCTATGATTCTATCACATAGGATTGACATAGCCTTAGAATGGTGGGCATAAAACACAGACTTCTTAAACTATGCAACAATTCTGATTATAAACCAAAATTGATTCAAAGTATGACTGCAGAGGTTTAATTTAATATTTCAGATACAATACTGACAGTAATGTTACAGGTTACCAAGAAAACTAGCAACTGAGAAAATTAAATATTTCTGATATTTTCTGTGTTCCATTAGCACAAAGAACTTACTACCAGATTAAATTATTCAGCAAATAGGCAATATTTATTATAATTTTTAACTGCTAGTAATTAAAAATAACATTGGTTATTAGTTATTTAAATAACTTAGAAGTTAAAGATGTTAAAAGCCTTGAAGCATTGTTTCCAGTTTTACTGGAACACTGGGCTATGTCTTCTGTTTAAGCATAAACAGCCTTTGTTCACTGCTATTCTACCAGTAACAAATTGATAGCTTGGTATAGCAAACTGACCTACAAAACATAGGTTTCAACATAAAAGATTGTTCTGCACAAATCAACAACTTCTTATGCTATTAGCTTACCAGGTAGCTTACCACGTTGTTCACTGTAGAATACAGTAAGTACAGAGTAATGACCTGATGAAAACTTCAACTCCTCTAATTTTTAATAATAAACTATGTTAGCACTGCAAAGTAAAAAAGGGTTGCTATATAATGCTAGACCTAGTAAATATTTTAAAAGTGCTTCCTTATATTTTCAAACACATATCTGGATATATTAATTACTGATACAAATTTCTAGGTATACTAATACTGATACAAAGTTGTCAATTTTGCTGCACTAATCTGTTTTTAAATTTGTTCACCCTCATTCGAGCGTTAGGAAAATTTGCTGTAAGAATACTAAAACAGATTTATAAAAAAGATTTTGCTAAAAACCTAAATCCAGTTACCATCATTTGAGGAATGCATGCAGGCATGCACAGACTAAAATTACCATGGTTCAGCTCCTTTAAGCAATACCATCTACTGCAAGCTGATCCAAACCATAGCTTTATGTAATTCATCTAAAGTGGAATGTTTTCAAGGACACAGTCCTGTATTGCTGGTCAAATTGAAGAGCTGAAGTTTTGAAGGCTCTCCCTACCCCACTTATTTGAATGACATGGGCTGCTTGAATAGGCCTTATAAACACTCAGCATTAATTGGTAACAGACACTAGATTGAAATCAGTCTAGTTCTTTTAACCTTTCCCAAATACCCTCACATCTTCAAGTTTCACTTAATGTAATTGTGAAAACAGGTCTACTGTTACTCAACTCTCAAGGGTGGCATTAACTTCATTAGGTGCTGTTTGTACAATGTGTTAAGCTCCTCATTAGAACATGCACAGAGGTATTTTAGACTAATGAGGCTCTATTGTTATAACCTATCCCTGCTTAATTGCAATTTCTTTATAAGTAGCTGATGTGGTGCAAACTCTCTTAAATGGCAAATACTGGTACAACAATCAGTTTTAATTGATGTGTACATTAAAATAAATCTTTCCATTAGGCTGCAGGCTCTATGCCTATTAGCCTCAGAGAATTTAAAAAAAAATTAAGAAAAAAGAAAAAATACATGTGTCCAACCATGGACCTCACCCATTTGCAGAAGGGTGCTGGGACTCCTTTCTTTTCTACAGCCCTACACAGCACCACCAGATTGGCCCTACAGCTACCTGTGAGATAGAAACATGGAAACATTTAGACTGGAAAAGACCTTTAAGACCACTGAGGCCAGCACTGCCAAGTCCACCAGTAAATCACATCCTCAAATGTCCCATCTACGGGTCTTTTAAATACCTCCAGGAATGACAGATTTCAGCTCACCACATCTGTATTTTTCAGCAGCAGCCTTCATCGTCTCCCTGAGTTCAGTTAATTCACTGCCTCCTCTCACACTAGAAGAGAAGCAGACCTAGAGGTCAGGATAGACAGTCTTCTGTCACAGGAGCTAAACTGTGGTATTGGAACTGTGCTTGTGGTGATAAAAGGGACAGATTAAATCCCTCAGCTTGCAAATGCTTCAAAAAATGCTCTACACACGACAAGAATATACAACAAATCACTTGGAATGAAATAAATTAAGCAAATCAAGGCAAAAACAAAAGCAAAATCAAATAAAGCAATATGCAGGCTGCAAGTATGAATTTTGTTTCTGAACAATGTCAGTTCTGTGGTGTTCTGTGCTGTTAATGCAGGATGTCAGGCCTATGTAAATTTAAATCATGCCAAATAGAGAACCTCCAAGGGAAAAGAAATGCACCTAAGCCTCAGTTCTTTTGCACTGGCAAGGCTCCTTCCAATTATAATTCCTAGGCAAAAAAAGTATTTTGATTTTAACACAGAGACAGTAGATAAAGCCATGTCTGTGTATATAGGGATAGAAATTAACCTCTGAAAAGGCATTCAAAAAGAAAAAGTATATTTTGAAACAAAACATGTATTTTTATTTCACTTTCAGGAAGTACTCTACTGCACAATCACATAAGATTAATTTTGTATCTCTAACCCTTCCTCCTATTGTTTGTGTTAAATAAAAATATATGGTAAGAGGAGGAAGGGACCATATAAACAAGTGAGGGCAAATTCTGCTTGGGACTACATGAAGGCACTAAACCACCACTTTTCTTATAAAGAACAGAAAAATAGGTTTGAAGTACTTAAATGTCATGGATCTGTGTACTTTCCTCCTGGTCTAGTCTAATCACTTCCTGAGAATATCAAAGCAACCAAATCCACGAGATGTACAGATCATCTTTATGATTACTGTTTCTGGCACTGGCCAGAAACACTGGCAAGTTTCTATCCAGTGAGGGTTTTCCATGCTTCCTACCTGCAAATTTAAGTTCAGTGTTGCAGCACAGGGCTGTCTGACAGAATTTGCATCAGAATTCTGATGAAGCTCCATTCACCTAAGCGGGGTTTTGTATAATACTTCAAATGCCATTCCTGTTTTAATTATTTGCTACATGGATATATTAATAAAGCTGTCCTTGTTGACTTCCTATAACCATGTTGTTGTTTTGTTGACAGCTGTATTAATAGCTATCTCTTTATTGCTATCTCTTTAATGTTATTATGGTCTTATGCATCTTCTTGCTACTCTAGCTAAACATTGCTGGAATTTCCTATTTTATTCACTAATGTCTTGGCCTTTGCACCTCGAGAAGGGGTGTCACTATACAGTCAGCAATGATATTTTACAAAGAACATACCAAATAAAATATTGAATATTCCATTTACTAAATGAAATATTTAATAAAGCAAAGGTCTAGCCAGGAGGCAGCTAGCTCACCACAAGGATGACAATAGTATGGATAAGCAGAAATTTCCAACATTTCACAATGCTATTCACCGAATTGATTTCTTCATTTCATGTCAGCAGCCACCAGCTTGTTAAAATAGTTACTTCTCACTCCTACCAACATTTTACTCTAGGTCTGTCAGTAATCCTAATCACTAATACAGAAAGTTTGAAAACATGACCTAGACAAACTCATCGGATTCAGTTGTGCAAATAAATATATTAATATTAGAATTATAGTACTGAAGAGAATAGATCAATTTACATTTTTTAGACTGATAATACAGCAATAGTCTAGATATCATTTAGAGAATGGGAAACACAGCCATTTACAAAGCTGAATTTATTTAACTTTTTAAAGTGAGAAGAATAGTGGATTTGTCTT
>WBNO01034952.1:0-25441 GCA_013400575.1 Peucedramus taeniatus
CCCTGATACTTCCCTGAAACTTCCCCCTGAGGATGATGTGGATCAAGCCTTTCCCTCTCCCAACCTCTTTTTGTCACCAGGCAATGTAATGATGGGGTAGAGCTACATTGCCAGATTCAGTGTCAATGTTACGTCAGGGTAAAAAACTCTTCCGCTTTATCTCCTGCACACCTTTCACCAGCTTTCACTCTTGGATACATTTGATCTATGTGTACTGCTTATCTTCCAACTGTTCTTCAAATGACCTCTTATTAGGACTATTTAATACTAATGTGTCTTCCTGTGTCATGTAAACTTTTTTAAAAACTAGAATTTTAATAAGCACAAGAATGGCGCAGCTGTGTGATAAAGCTTTCATTAGAGGATTCCTTAATAGAACCCACTTCCAGTCCTTGATTGCATAATCAACAGCTAATGAAATTGTCCTGGTAACAAGAGCCATGGTGTATTACATCCTCTCCTGAGACTAAGTGGAAAGACAATTGTATTAGCCCGAGAGGACTATTGATTCTTCACAGTTTGAATTTGATTACCCTTACAGAGAACCAAATGAGAGATCATCTTCAGCTCTGCTAAATGGATTTTTTTTCTACTGGAAGTTATCGGTTCACTTTCATACAGGGCATTCAGGGGGCAGTAAACACAGGGAATGTAATTTCATTACAGGTTTCCTGAGTCTGCAAGTTTGGAAGCAGCAAAAGCTGTGAAAGAAATGATGACTGCTTAGTGATGTGTCTCTGTGTTAAACCAGGTGGGAGCTCTGAAGGGACACCACAACACATTGTATGTTGCTTGTCTTATTGCAGGAGGGAATCCCAAAGGGAAGTTTGCTCTGGGACTGGTTCAGAATGAGTGGAAAGTTTATGTTAAAAGACCTCTGGATCGGGAAGAGCAAGACATTTATTATCTGAACATCACTGCCACAGATGGCCTCTTTGTGACCCAAGCTGCTGTGGAAGTGACTGTCACTGATGTTAATGATAATAACCCAGTTTGTGAGCAGGTGAGTTAACACTACTCATGGCAATTGGCCATTGTGTTGAGAGCAATGCTTTCCCTACGAGTGTTTCTTACTGTTTGCAAGTATTCAAAGTATTCATAGGCAATGCTGATTTTCACTCTTACGGTCTTAGTTGAAGAATCTGCAGTGATCTGGGAGAGAAGCAGGATAAAGCATTCCTGTGAAGCCAAGATTGAAGGATAATGGTCTCATAAAGCTTTCAAAGGAGTCTTGTATGCAGTGGCCTTAGTTGGCTTTACAACAAATGATGAATTGAGGGGTGGAATTGGGCAGCTACTCCTCCCCTGCAAAAAAGAATGAGCTCTCCCTTCCTAACCCATGTGGAGATGTCATCAGTCTAGTTTAACTCCAGCTTTCCTCAACTTTCCAGATACCTGACATCCAGTGGAAAAGGCAGAAGAATGTAGCTTTCTGTCCTGTTGATGGGAATGCATGCAGTGTGGCCTGACCACAGCTTTCAGAGTGCTAGCTGTCTAGTATTCTGTGGAAAGGCAATCCAGGGAACTGATGTTAGTGCAATAGAAAGGTCTGTGTGAAAGAAAAAACATGATAAAACCCAGAGTTCCATAATGGTACTACTCACAGAAAAATTATAAATTTGTATATATATATATATATATATATATGTGTGTGTGTATGTGAATGTGTGCATGCACATACTCATATAATTCCCATCATTACTGGGAATTATCATTCACTGTCAGATTATTCTCATTGTAAGAACCACTCTACCATCTGGGGAATCACAGTCTGTATTTCCCTCAAAACTGCTGGATGAGGTGATAAAAACAATTGTTTCTGTTAGCACACTCATCAAGATTTTCATTTCATAAATGTCAATGGAAAAAACAGAAGATACAAAATGGTATTGCATTAAGCACCTAAGATGAGACCTATTCCCAGTCATAATTCGGCACTGTTTCTGTGACACCTCAAAGCTTAACAGCGATTTGAATTTCTACAAATGTGTTGTGTAAAGGCAAATTTTTTCCTGTATAGAAAGATGCACTATGAATATTTTTTTAGAAAAGGTTGCTTAAAGACTGTAAAATACTGCTACAGCATAACTCACATGTCTGTTTTTGACTCTAGGTTGCATACACAGCACTGTTTCCTGAAGACATTCCAACAAACAAAGTAATTCTCAAAATCAGCGCTAAAGATGCTGACATCGGGTCCAATGGTGAAATTCGCTATTCTCTTTATGGTTCGGGGAACAATAAATTTTTCTTAGATCCAGAAAATGGTAAGAAGACAACCAAATGTTTCTGAATAGTCTTAAGCCCTCTACATCTGGGTACTGGTTTCCTTAATTACAGTTAGGTTACACAT
The DNA here is from genome assembly GCA_013400575.1 of Peucedramus taeniatus. NCBI lineage: Eukaryota > Metazoa > Chordata > Aves > Passeriformes > Fringillidae > Peucedramus > Peucedramus taeniatus. Next base: position 2,354 of record WBNO01034952.1, read on the forward strand.
AGCTGTCAGCCAGTTGTTCCAGTTCTGGCAGATGTGGGTGACCATTTGAACGGTGGTGGCAGGAGGGAGAAAGAGGGACATCTTTGTAGGCCAGGTTGGATGTTATAACCAGAACAGTGGATGTCGATCCTATTGTTTCCCTGCAGACTTCAAGGTAGATCAGAGCTTTATCATAGAACCACAGGATATTTTGGGCTGGAAGAGAACTTTGAAGGTCATCTAGGCCAAACCCCTTTCCATATGCAGATTCATCTTCAAATAGATCATGTTGATCAGAGACCCATTCAGTTAAGGTTTCTAGGGCTGTGCCAATGCCAGTGTTTCACCACCCTATGTCATAAAAAATATCTTCCCTTATATCTAGTCTAAATCTACCCTCTTTCAATTTAAAAATATTACCCTTTGTCATATCACAGCAGGTACTGCTAAAAAGGAAATGTTTCTGTGTTAAGGAGTCTATAAATCTTGAGAGTGACAGACAGACTTGAAAAAACATGGTGTTGTTTATATGGGTAAAGCTATAGGCTGCTGTTAAAGCCACCATGAATGGCTTGTCATCCCTGCACTCATATTGGCATCTCACTTTTTTGAGTAAAAAGGGGAAGTGACACTGCTGTGAGTTTTTAATCTGTTCATTGGAATAAGCAGTGTAGGTTTTTTTTCTCTTTCCTATTCCTGTGAAACACATGGTTTTGAGACACTCAGGCTGTCTAGAATTAGTGATGTTGCTACAATAATAATGATAGCTGCTGCTTTTAAATAATTTCAGGTGAGCTGAAATCTTTGGCCCCTCTCGACCGAGAGAAAATCCCTGCATACAACTTGGTTGCCCGAGCCACTGATGGTGGTGGCAGGTTTTGCCAGTCAGAAATCCATCTTATTTTAGAAGATGTTAATGATAATCCACCAGTGTTTTCATCTGACCACTACACTGCTTGTGTCTACGAGAACACAGCCACTAAAGCTTTGTTAACAAGAGTCCAAGCAACAGATCCTGATATTGGTAAGTGGATAACATTGCAAAAAAAAAAAAAAAGTTTGTGAAAATTATGTGGGTTGGTGGAATTGCAGTGTAAAATTTAGCAATTTTTCTATTGCTAAATTTCTTCATTTTCTCCTCCTTCTTTATCGTCCCCATTTCTTTCTTTTTTTATTTCTTTACATCAAAATGCTTGTGTCTGATCTTGACATAATGGTGTTAAAAACAGAAAAGCATTGCAGCATCCACAGAAGCATGTAGTCTTCTCTTGATCAGCAGTAGCTCTCTTTAGGGGGAAATGCTCGTTTTGGGGCTAAATTGCAACTTTTTTCTTTCAGTGGTCTCACCTCTTTTCTTGAGCCATGATTTTGAATAACCATGCCTCTATTTATGCAAATAATATAGTTACATGCCACAGGGACCTATACCTGATTAATCACAGCTTTTCTAGAGTTTTATACTGCAATAGCTCCCATTTGTTCCAGCTGGTTACCTTAGCATAAAACTATTGTACGCTGTGAATGTACATTATAAATGTTCTGGTTACTTAACTAACTGCACACTCTTTGAAAGAGTAATAGTTTATTATATGAGGACCTTAGCCTTGAAATGTGGGCCCAATTATAAATATTTAAAGGGGAGTCATTTTGCATAAAAGAGTGGTAAAAGCTACTGAATATTAGAAAACTTTTTAGGTCATTTACTTGAGTTTAAATAACTTTGTTTGGTTGGTTTTTTTTCTTCCTGTGTTTTGGAGGTGTTTTGTAAAAACTATGGCCTGGGTAGTTTCATGTAAAAAGCAGATCTTTCATTCAATGAAAAAAAAAAAATTTCTGAGTAGAGTGCATGCTGGAAGTCTCAGTTATTTTCAAGGCTGATAGTTTAGATACACAAGAATTCATAAAGGAACAGCAAACATTCATTACTGTATCTATGAAGAGCTACATTATATGCCATGGTTGAAAACTCACAATTAAAATTATGATACTGTCGTGCAGTGAAGAGCCAATTGCTGGTGGTAAACTGCTGAACCATCTGAAGAGACAGTGTTGTTATTTTCCACTGTTGTATTAATTACCATTTTTCTTTTAGGTGGGGTGACATTCAAGGAGAGAGGGGACACAATTAGAACAAAAAGTTGTCAAGAAAAGTTCTTGCTAGCACCAACTTTACGTAATAAGATGGTTAACGATGGTTAATTAAAAAAAAAGCCACAAACCAGGAGCTAGTTGCTGTACCTTCCTTCTGAAACTAGAGAAGTTAAAGGGAGGGATGGATATGATGAATGAGAAGGGGCTATGTACCTCATTAATGCTTATACCTGAAAATCAGATCATACTGTGTATCATAAGTAAATGATTAAAAGGTCCCTAAAACTGGATTTTGTTCTAATTATGGTTCCGTTAGTCCCTACTAAAATCAGTGATTCCCTGTTGCTAGAGAAAGAATGAGTTCAGGTAGTGTAATGTTCCCATGAGGGAAAAGATATATTATTGATATTCCTGATGGGCTGTGATATTCCTCTAAGGCTTTTTGAAGTGCTATCCTGAAAACATCAGTGGAAGCAGTAATCATCATACAAATAAATTTTTAACATTCAGGAAACATCTTGTGATCAGCCTTAGAATATGCCTGTTCTGCTTTGGGCTTGAAGGGCCATGTACTGTAAGAGCAGGAGCATGAATATTGGAGCCATTGAGAGAAAAGTTGAGAGAAGTCCCTTTGTGGTCCACAACTAAACACAATTTAAGAGAATCCTGAGAATACTCTGTTCAGACACTGTTGAATAGTTAAGACAATTTCCAGTTAAGAGAAAAATAGTGTTATATCTGCCTTGTGCCTTTGATATCTGTTGGAGTTCCTGATCTCATAATATCCTGTGAAATTATAGGACTGGAATATAAATTGCTGTTTAATATATTTATAATTTGGATACATACTTAGAAACTAGCTGTACCACCTGGACATACTGAGAGAAAATAGTGATCCTTCTTCTCAGTATTCAACAGAAGAAAACAGTTTTAACTGTTTAGTAGCACCCAAGTTGATTTTCCATAACCTCTACATACAGCTGGGGACCTTAAATTACCATTAAATTAAAAATGGTCTCCTGAAGGAGAGAGAATATACATAAGTCTATTTGTTAAGATATTTTAGTGGTTTTAATTGAAAACAATTCTTTCTCCTATACTGCTGTGATTGGAAAGTTAGTATTTCCACAATATGGTATTTGAGACTTATTCACCGCCAGCACGTTTGGAAATGTTCAAACTAAAAAATGAAAGTGAAATGCTGGTTCTACATTTTTTCGAGAGGTTCACAAAAAGCAGTGAATTTTTCACCTCCCACTGTCTCCAAAGCAAAGTGCCAAATTACTCCATTTTGTTCAAATTAAGGCACAAGAAGAGCTGGAATGAATGCTACCTGTAACTACCTGAGCAAACCCATCACACAACTGCAATATCAGCCTGCTTCAAATGAATTAGGGTCATGCTAGGGCAGCAACTCTGAGGAAACCTACATGGGACTTCATCAATTTTTTAAGATTATACTTGCCACAAACTTCAGAATAAACATGGAGCCCAAAGCTGAGGTGCAGGCACATACTCATTTCCAGTGCTGCTCGTGTTTTCTGCATGCACAGAGTGTTGTGGCCTCGCTCACACAGTACAAGAATGAATGACAGCATCATCCAAGCTCAGCAGTGCTTTAAGTGATGGTTAAACCCTGCCTCACTTGCAGATGCTGTGCTTTGTGAATGACCTCCATGCTCAGGCCTGTTTCCATGATGATTAATGGTGTAGTCTACCAAAGGCAGGAGCACTTACTGTGCTAAAAATGAGCAGTGCATTTTCTGTCCTTCTGCAGTCTTCTTCATTACCACTGTGGCATGAGCCATCCAGACCTGTAGTCAGTTTAGTAATTTCACTGACCAATTGATTTTTTTTTCTGGGTTTATGATGAATATGAGATTCTAATTTTGCTCACAATGGGAATAGCCTTGTCAGGCAGCTCTGTCCTGCCTGCCACTGCTGCCTTCCAGTCTCTCTCTCCATTAGCCGATGTTTAAAACTGTGGCAGATCATCCCCACATCCCCCTTCCCAGCACAACTGGCCAGTACAGATGGACTGGGCCATCTGTACGTCTTTGAGTCAGCACCTTGTATTGCAGGCAGACAGCGTGCAGGAAAACACAGGCATGTAGGTAAAAAACTGGCAGGAGTGGCCTTTATTTGGTTGCAGAGTTCATGCAGTGTGCAGACAGCCCTGCTCTGTGCTCAATTGCCCCTCAACCCCACAGCCCTTCCCCAGCCCAGGACTCGTGCCAGTGCATCACACAGGAGATGTGGTAACATGCATGCTGCTAGGAGCCATCTGGTATCCATGTTTTGGTTTGGGAAGGCAAATCTGGGAGCTTCTCAGAATCACTGATGAGACTGATCTGCTTCTTCTTTGAATAGCAGGGATCTTGTCCAACCATCCTGCACAAGCAGGGAAATCTACAGCAGGTTATCTAGGACTCAGTCCAGATGGCTTTTGGCTGCTTCCAAGGACAGAGAGTGCTGTCCTCCGAGGATTGAGTGCTATGCAGCATGAGTACCCTGGAGGTCCTCTGGGAATAACCAGAGACCTGCATTGTGGATACAGACAAAAGTGTAACATCCTCACCATGTTCTATTGTACATGAAAAAAAGGAATTTCAGGAAATACCCTCCCATATCTTACAGTAGATTTAGTAGCATTGAGTAATCCAACCTAGAAAAACAATAAGCAGTGTACTACCTTATTTAAAGCATTTTCTCACTTTTGTGCATAGGTTGCCCAGAGTTTCAGATGTGTCCCAGCTTCTGCAGGGCTTGTAGCCTCGCAAGCAGAATGGTCTAAGGTTTATTCACCAGTTCTGAAAAAAAAAAAATCCAGTTAGTTTTGGGGTCAGGAGATTCGAATGATGAGCCTGGATTTCTGGGGTTTTTTTCCTAGTATTTGAAGCTTTGTTACTTAGGTCCATGTGAGAGAAAACATGGGTGTTGAAAGCCTAATTCAGGAAGCCAGAATAAGAATTGAGACCCTCCCACAGATATGTTTATACAGTCAGGTTATTTGGGTTAATTGTGGTTGAATTTGATTGTGTCCTTAAAACAGTTTTATAGAGTTAAATATTATTTGGACCAGGATTTTTGAGAAAGATTCTCTTGTCAGCTGATTAGTGCATTTGTGTTTAATCTGGAGAGTTTAAATTAATCAAGTCTCTAATCAGTCTGATTCTTGGTGTGGGGAGCTAATTATTCACCTTTTCACACAAAGTGGAAGAGCTGCAGCAGAAGAGACTCTGCCCTTCTGGGGGAAGTTGTTTGACCTTCTTAGTAGGAGACATCTGCTTCCTAAACCCAAACTTCTCCAACGAGAATTGATAGGGAAACTGGTAAACTGGGGGAAGGAGTGCCATTTTCTTTCAGGTTCTGATGGAAAATTTTATGTTGGATTTCAAAGAAATCTGTGTCCAAAAATTATATTTTTCCAGCAAGGTTTGATCTCACTGATTTTGATGTTTCAATAAAGACTTGCTTTGTTGAAAAAAGCCCAAACCCAAACCCTTACCATGTGTTGCTCACAAGGCACCTGCACAGGAAATAATAAATTTCCTTACTAGGGAAGAATGGTAATGAAGGACTTCTCCTTCATGTTTCAGCCAGTCCAGTTTAGTGTGTACTTACCTCCAAGAGGATGGGGAAACAGGTGTATTTTATCTTCTTTTTCTTCCTGTCCTCTCTTTGTGTCAATGAGAAAAAAAGAAGAAACTACTAAAACAGTAAAAATGAAGTATCTGTCAGAAATAGTGACCAAGGAATATAGATAGTTCTCTGAGGTTTAACACTGTTTTTTAGAAAGTGGCATCAGGATGCTGTGAGCCTAGCATGGAAAAAATCACTCAGGCTATTCAGTGGGTCACCACTTTCAAGAATACATGCGTGCAACTAGAGTACAGACTTCAGCCTCATAAATGGTGGGCTTTGCTCTTGAAGGAATTAGCATAACTGAGCCTGTTGCAGTCACAGCTGCCTCACAGTTGGGCTTGGGGAAGTGTAAAGTGTTGCCAGGTGAGATTGCAGGAGTATCAGAGAGAAGTGCAAGACAGTCACAGCTTGATTGGAGAGCAGCTCTCTGAATTACATGTAATGGTGAGTAATAAAATAATAGAAATGCTGAAATAGGTACTGATTTTGGCATTTTCTGGCAAAACCAGTACACAGCAAACCTTTGCTTTGCGTGTTTGTTAATGTCCCTTAAATGGACTTAGACACTTCTGGAGCATTCAGGATCTGAAAAAGACGAAAGCAGGGATCAAAACATGAATAAAAAGAATAACAGAGATAATAGGACAGAAGATGTACTAAAATTCAACAGCTAATAGGTAGTTAACTTTGGCAGTGAGGCCAGCCTAGATGGCATTTCTGGGTATTGTCTCAGTTTTTTGTAAAATAATATTACAAGATACTTTGCAGAGGATGACTCATTCTCTTTAAAATATACATGGTTCTTCCTATATCTTCACCCACATCGTTGCCTCACAGACTTTTAAAATAATACCCAGGTTAGGGCTCTAATGCAGGATATGAAAGAGGCATGAATTATTAATTCCTTTTACTCTAGCAATCCAAAACAGCGCTGCATAACTAAGAGGTATAGTTGAAGTAGGGAGGCCTGTCCACTGTCACTGAAGCCATTTTCAGAAAGAATTTAGGAATCAGCCGTGAAAGAAAAAAACAACCAACCAATCAACCAAAAGACAAAACAAACAAACAAAAGCCAAAAAAAACCCAAAGCAAAACAAAAACAACCAAAAAAAAAAAAAAAGAAAAAAAAATACAACACAAAACAAAAGGCATGAGTGAGCATTGCTCTATAGCCTGGTGGTGGCTTTGGTTCTGGGCTCTGTTCCTCAGAGCTTATTAAATGAATAGTAATAGTCCATGATGATTTATCCTTGTACTCCTTCTTCCTGGAAATGTGTCTTCACCATTAGACTTCTGTCTGGTCTTCCAGAGGAGGAGAGTGGAAGGGCAATGCTCCACATTCCCCAGTTGTCTGGCCAGTCCTACAGACACTCACAGGTCCAAATTTACTCAATGAGCTGTTCAGGAGAAAACCTAGGTTTTGTCTTCCTAGTAAAGGCAAAAACACTAATAGGAATGCAGAGATAAAGCACACTGGACCCCTGAAAAATTGTCACATAAAAAAATAATAGTAAGGCTCTTAGGAGTTTAGACTTGACTTACTGTTATCAGGTAAATAAACAAGGTATTCAGGGATTTTGAAAACCTTTTTCAAAACATTCAGCATGACCCTGTTGAATCCCTCAGAGGGCCATGTTTTTAAAGCTTCAGGGGTAGTCAGGGGAATGCAGTAACTCTCCTTGCCTTAAAATAATGAGATGTGTGTATCAAGATGACTAAAAGCTAGTCTGTGTTCCGGAACTGGAAGTCATCACACCAATCTCATTTCCTTCTGCAACATGTGGAGAGGCCATATTGAAATAAATATTATGGGTGTTATGGCTTAGGTTTAGTGAGTTTTATGGCATTGTACTGCAACATGTTTTTATATGTAAGCCAGGGAAACATGGTCTACACCAAACTGCTATCAGGGGAGTTTATAGTAACCATTATACTTGAGGGGTAAGTTAAGAAAGGTACTGGGTGCAGCATTGCTATTTTGATTCCTGAATACAGAAATATGGACTATATTGCTAAATGTCAGAAAGCAGAGTGGTGCTGAAAATTGCCCTGGATAGTGTCGAAGCTGCAGTTGTGGTATTTAACATTTGGAAAAGTGGTATGGAAAAGCCCAGTGCAAGTCATCAAAATAAATGTGACATCTCATGTTTAGGCAAGAAAACCAAGTGCACTGGTGTTGTCTGTGTAGTGACTGCCTGGGCATCAGAACTGCAGAGATGCAGCTATATTACTGTGGCCCACAGGCTAGGCTGAAGGTATTTACACTTTCATACTGGCATGAAAAGGCAAATATTTTAATGAGATGGGTAAACCAGAGTAATATTGGAAAAAATAAGTAGTTCTTTCTGTTTATTTGGTGTTGGCAAATCCTGACCTGAAAGGCTGTGTTGTTTCGGGTGCAGCACTTCCAAGAAGATGTGGGCTACAATTTCCAGGAAGATGTAGGAGATTGACAAAAGAGATCACAAGTCTGGAAGAAAAGTCAGGAAATATTGAAACAGTTGAGAGGGTCTGCCAGGGAAAAAAGAGTTGCGATGATAAAATATAACAGTCTTCATCTATCAGATAAGTAGCTCTGAGGAAGGAAGTTGACCCTTGTTCTTTTTTTTTCCCTTGTCTTTTATTAATTTTATTCAATCTCAGCAAAAAGTCAGGACAAGATTTTTAGTTGTAAGAAAAGTGAGGCACCGGGGTATCCAAGGAGGTTATGCAAGTTCCTGATCAAAGCACATGCTTCTGTTTGGGAATAAATTGTATCCATCTTGTCTTTGTGCAGGAATAAATTAGATGATCTTTCATGATTCCGGCTCTCTTCAGACTTTCTCATTTCTAGTAGTTTCTTTAATTTTAGAGATTTCCAAGATATTGTTAACAACATAGAGGCAAAGAAGTAGACAAAGGAGAATTGTATCTTTTGGACTGTATTGAGTGAATAAATCCTGTCTTTAAACTGGATCACTTAAACATATATGTATATGAACAGTCTTTCTCTATGTATATACACATACACAAATACATAAAATATAATATAGAAACTATATGAGCACATATCTAATGAAGAGAGGCTGAGCGAGCTGGGGTTGTTTAGCCTGGAGAAAAGGAGACTGAGAGGAGACCTTCTTGCTCTTAATAACTACCTAAAAGGAGCTTGAAGTGAGGTGGGGGTTGGTCTCATCTCCCAGGTAGCAAGCGAAAGAGGAAATGGTCTCAAGTTGTGCCAGGAAAGGTTTAGATAGGATATTAGGAAAAATTTCTTCACAGCCATTGGAATAGGCTATCCAGGTATTAAAGGTCTAACATACATATTTTTATTGGGAGAATAGATACAGACAATGACAGCAGATGCAATTCAGACAGAAGTCTTTTTTATCAGAGGCAGGACACTTAATGTTAAAAGACACTTTCATCATGGTCTGCAGCTTGATATCAAAATATTGTGGCTTATCGACAGTTGACATTTTGAGTTTGTTTGCTAAATTTTATTTGGAAGGAGAGGCAGCAAGCCCCACCTCTTCCTTCATGGGTTAAACTTGCAATCAATCATCATTTTTTAAGTAAGTGATGGCACTAACACAGGTAACAATGACTTGAGGACATGGTTTGGAGCTGAGTTAACAATTGGACTCAATGATCTTAGAAGTCTTTTTCTATCTTAATGGTTCTAGTCATGCTTATATATGTGTTTATATGTTTTTTATCTATCTCTCTCTCTCTGTGCATTCCACTGCTTCCGGTTATGTTTCCCAGCGTTGCCAGCTGCAATGTGTAACCCTAAATCAGGTATCTCCAAAATCCCAACTTCAGAAAAATTGACTCAGGAGCACTGAAGAAAACAAGTATATATATCAAGTGATGTAAACCAGTACCCAGGAATATGAAAATCCCTAGCAGGAAAGAGATGGAGGGTGAGCCAACTATCCAGATCTTGGCTTCCCACAAAAAGACAGCTCCCGTCCCAGATGAAATGGAAAACGGAGTTTTAGACACCCATGGATGGTCCCATACTGCTAACAGTTTATACCTCCTATTTCTGTCAAGTATTTCCCTTCAGTAAGGGGCTGATTGTCTTCACGTCTGCCCTGCCCTCATCCCATGGTACCCTAATTCTATTGGAGCAGTGGTGTGACTAAAGGCCTTTGGGGTTAGGGCTATTTTTTTTCCCTCAGAAAAGGGAGAAACAGTGAAAGTCTATCTTGGTAGCAGTGTTACGGACTAAACTCGGCCACATTTTCTGCTGTAAAAATCACTTGAAATAATTTCCCTATGGGGCTATATATTCTTCTACAGTTCAACAAGATACTTCAGGCAAGGTTTCTCTTTCATCTCAAAATGATGGAGTATAAAATCTGGTTTAGAATTCGTCTTTTGTCTTGTTTGCTGTAAACGAAGTTGTGGACTTTTATCTTCGAGTAATTGGCCTTGTGGTTAACATTTGGGTAGTTGGGAAAGGTCATAGGTACACACCAGTGTTAATCATCACATCATAAAAGAGGCAAGAGGAAGCACAGTAATCAGATAGCTTGCTTTGTATGTTTGCAAACTACTGATAAACTGAAAAATAACTTTTTTCAGCTTGCTTTCTGGTCTACATCTAGTTTGTTTATTTTTGATACTTGCCATTACATTTCTTTTCATAGGTTTTCAAGATGAAAATGAGTAGATGACAAAAGTTAATTGTCATTTTTCAGACATAAACAAAAATTATTGGTCTAGCTGTATTTGGGGAAACACATTAAATAATGAGTTCAGGTTGACAGATGAAAACTGAAAGGAGAAACACCATGTGTGGCTTTTAATATGTGTAACTTTTACTTTATGCATGATGCATAAAGGTATTGCCCACTGCAGAAACTTACTGTCATAGGGGGACTGTGCCTATTGGGTTAATGCTCAGCCTTTTAATTGGTGTCAATCTGGATCAAAATGTGTTGTAACTCCACCATTTTCTGTTGAGTTGCACCTCAAATCCTGTGTTCAGTTCTGGGCCCCTCACTACAAGAAAGGCATTGAGGGGCTGGAGTGTGTCCAGAGAAGGGCAGCGGAGTTGGGGAAGGGTCTGGAGCACAATTCCTCTGAGGAACAGCTGAGGGAGCTGGGAGTGTTTAGTCTGGAGAAAAGGAGGCTCAGGAGGCACTTTGTCTCTACAGCAACTTAAAAGAAGGTTATAGTGAGTTGAGGGTCAGACTCTTTTCCCAGGTAACAAGCAATAGGAAAATAGAAAATGGTAGCAAGTTAAGCCACAGGAGGTTTAGATCAGAGAAAAGGAAAAATTTCTTCTCTGAAAGCCTTGCCAAGCACTGGAACAGGCTGCCAAGGAAGTAGTTGAGTTACAGCCTTGGGAAGTATTTAAAAGATGTGTAGATGTGACGCTCAGGGATGTGGTTGAGTGGTGGCCTCGACAATGCTGGGCTAATCGATGATCTCAGAGGTCCTTTCCTACCTGAATGATTCTGTGCTTTATACAAGGAGGATATTGATAGTGCTGAATTATGAAGCAAAGTTATTATATATTCCTGATGCTATTTAAAGTAGTAATGACATGGAAGTTGTCATAATATGACATTCAGTGTATGCCCCTTTGTTTTAGTACTGAAAAAACCAAGAATAAAAGCCTATTTGAAGAATGGCATTTGAGGTACTAGGCGGCTGTATGTTTTACAAGCTCTTCACACCAGAGATTTGGCAAAGGGCAATATTCTATCATATGCTAATACAAGTCTAAATAGAAAATGTGCTACCTTATTCCTTTGTTTTAAAAAAATGTACTGCAATTTTCTTATTGTAATAGTGATTCCTGCAAAGGCTTTCCTTGTTCAAATAGCTCATGTTCAGATTGGCACCTTAGAAACCTGAGAAATTTGAGTGAGTGGGTTGACACAAAACAGTTTGCAAACATTCACCCCCCAACAGCTGTAGGCAAGCAGTATGGGTGGATTGCTCTCTTTACCATTGCAGGAACCATGGCATTGAAGCAGTGGTTTCCTTTCCACAGAAGGCATCTCCTTTATAGTCATATCGGAATCTACCATCACCTCTGTGGCAGGGATGCCATTGACACACACTGGTAGACACTTCTCTCTCAGGAGAGGGTAGCCCCTGGACTAAAGCATTTTGAATTTCAGTAGAAATAGCTTCCTACTTCACCTTTGCCTCATGCCCATTTCTCTCCCAGCCTTGGGTCAGAAAGCTCAGTAGAAACAGCTATCGATGTACCACAACGCTTTCTTCAAAGTGCTGTTTCTGCCACAGTTTTTCACTGATTTTACCCCTAAGAAGCAAGTATTAAATTCCACCCCTCAAAACACTCTATTAGAGGGTCAGCACACAGCTAAGATCTCCCTCTGTATGTCTCCTTTTTTTCCTTCTTTTGGCATTTGGGCCAAAAGCCACCAAGGGTTGGTATCTGTATCCCCACACAGGTCTTCTGGCCTAATCTTATGTCTCTCCTTGCATAAAAGGGCACTTTCACCTGTAAAAGCTTTTCTTTCATGTCCCATGGGAAAAATAAGACTGTTCTCTTCATCATACCAGACTGGTACAGGATAGCCTATGTCTCTGGAACTACTGTATTCCTCTCTCATTTTCCAGGAAGGAAAAATAAAAGCACTTTCCTTCAAGATTTCAAGATTACTGTCTCCATTTCTGCCTAAAAATCCCATATATTAGAGTGAGCAACCAGTACACCATAATCTGTATCTCATGTCGCCATTGTAGGAACACCAGTAATCGCTTACAAAAAACATTAATAATATTCTGTTAATTCACAGACATCACTTTTAGGAAGTAGAATAAAAGAAGAGGATTATATGTCAGATTGCCTTTACTAGAGTTATTACCTCCTGTACATAATTTTGGCCTCCGTGGCGTCGCATGCACCAAATTCTCTCTCCCCATTCCCCACTGCAAGATGCTCTTGCTGAAGTTTCGTGGTGTTCCAAGGCACAAGGCATCCATTGGCCATTTCCTTTCCAGCTGTTTGTGTCCTTAAGGACTGTGGTATATGAATCTTCTGTCTTGTGCCCAGGTGTGCTGTAGTGAGTATCAAAAAGAGAGTTTGTGCCAGAGAAAAGTGCAAACCAGACTAAGGCTGTCCTGCAGTTACAGAGGTGTAGAAGGTGTGTGTTAGGGCCCCTGCCTCAGAGGAGTGTTTGATACTGTGTAGAAACTGGCAGCCACCAAGAATGGCTGGAACAGAGTGCTAAATATTTATACAGTTAAAACTCATGTGTAGTTTGGGTGTTCAGCAGCATGCTCTGAATCAAGGGGAAAAAATAAATCCCATTTTCCAGCATCCCTGAGGATCAGCTGTTATTACTAACTCATTAATTCTGACGGTCAGGTCCTTTTTTTCTAAGTGGAAGTTCATGGAGGATGCCTAGCTTAAGGAGATCCTTCCCAGCTGGAAACATAGATACCTCCAACCATTCAGACTCTGAAAATCTTCCACTTTCTAGAAGATTTTACTCCTTTTTAATGTTTGTCAGTTTGGTTGACTGTCAGCTGGCCGAGTATTTGGATATATGTATAAAGAGACTAAGGAAAGGGATGAGTATGCTCTCCAGCAGCTGTAAGGTATTTGAAGACTATGTGTTTTAACATGAAGGAATTTCCTGTGAGTTCATGGGATGATCTCAGTTCTTCCTCTTTAGGACAGGAGTCACTTCCTTGATTGCCTTGCTGTTTTGCTGAAGGTGGGAAATTCTATTTTTCACAATAGAGAGGCTTCGCTGTGATTACAAAACCAAACCAAAACAATACGAAAAACCTAACAGCCTGGTCCACTGCAATATTGTCAATTCAGTTTGTTCCGTATTTTAAAGACATTTGAACTTTATAAATATGCTCTGGTATCTCAAGCACTGCATAAAAACTTTATTCTCTGAAGAGCCAAATCGTAATTCCTAATGCCCTTCAAGTAGGGTCTGGGACTTTATAGTTGCTCTAGCTTTTCTGTGTGTGTGATTGAACAAAGAGTCTCCCAGCTCCCCCTTGTGTGGATGCTCAACTCCTGCTACATCAAGCAGAAAACAACTGTGATTTGTGCTGCTTTGATCAGACATTTCTACAATTCTTTGCTGCTGGAAAGCAGAATAATACTGTCACAAATTTTAAATTAACAAAATATGCCTAGAAGGGATTGGTAGCTCTTGTTCATCTGATTAATGTCAGACTTGTAAAGTCAGTTTTCCCACAAAAGCAGCAGCAAATGCTCAAGTGAGAGATGTTAAAAACAGGGACTCTCCAGTTTAGTGGATCTCTGTGTTTTAGTTATAATCTCTTACTGAAGCACCCAAGACAAAATCACAAAATCAGCTAGCATCCAGGTATTTGAATTAGCTTATATCTGTGTTCACTTTTAATTAGATTTGAAATGGTTATCCCACTATAGTGAAGAAAACAAGTCAGTACCATCCCCTCAGGCCTTATTACTGACAACAACCTTAGCATAGATCTGCATATTCAGCAGCGGGGTGGATAGGTGCTTTGTATTGGGAAATACAGGCGGGATTTTAAAAACGCAAGATATCTTTTTTACAACTCAATTTTTGCTCTTAGGCTGGGGAACAGAGGGACTTTCCTTTTCAAAATGTTCATATTCTGGCAGGAGTTTTTTTATGCAGCTTTTGTTTAACAGGTATCATCTTACGATAATATTTTTCTGCTCAACAATGGAATCAAGGCAGCACTGGTAGCAAGTACATTCTGTGCCACCTGATATATTTCTTCGAGTTTATTTTCCCCTTATGTACATTTCTATTCCTTCAAGATGTGCTCTGAGACATTTCCAATTTCAGCATTCTGCTTGTCTCATCTAATTCAATTATAAGCTGATCTGGGCAAGGACCTTATCTGGATTCTGCTTTCAAGTTTCAATATACAGCAGTTTTGCAAAGTAATCTTTAAAAAAAAGTATCATGATGAGGGAAGGAACTTAACTTATCCACAGGGATTTGTCATGTGAGAAGATCATGTCCTGATCTCCCAGCTTTCAGTAATATTGTACCCCCAGGCACTCCTACCTCTACCCCCACTGGAAATGCTCAATAGCAGATTTCACTTAGGGTTTCCATTAGATGGGGAGAGCTTTTTCTTCTCTTTATTTCTCGTTTTCATTTTCCCATTTGCTTCTCTTTCAGGCGTGAACAGAAAAGTCACCTATTCCCTGTCAGACTCTGCAGATGGTCACTTCTCAGTTGACCAGTCATCAGGAATCATTATTTTGGAGCATCCCCTTGATAGAGAGCTTCAGTCCTCCTATAACATCACTGTAAAGGCCTCAGATCAAAGCATTGTGCTGACCTTATCCTCGTTTGCCACCGTTACCATTACAGTGCTGGACATTAATGACAACCCTCCCGTGTTCGAAAGAAGAGATTATCTTGTTACAGTACCTGAAGACACATCACCTGGCACCGAGGTCCTTTCTGTTTTTGCTACAAGCCAGGACATTGGTACAAATGCTGAGATTGCCTATCTCATCAGATCAGGGAATGAGAGGGGGAAGTTCTGGATTAACTCAAAAACAGGTTTGTAAAGTGGCTCTTACTTGCAGTGCTAAATTAAAGCATCAGAAAAACATGAATGCTTTGGGGAAGGCTCTTGGACCAAAAAATTTCCAAGTCCAGAGACTCACAGCTTGTCATTGTGTAATTAACTACACAAAAAGCAATTTTAGGTTGGAGAGTGTTGTCAGTTACGGTCACACATGGCTGCCCCAGCTCAAGTGGAGAATACTTTTCTCCATTAGTAAGTCTGTTGAGGCCAATATAGATGTGACAACCTATTAGCCAAACTGTGAAAAACACTTCTGAACACTTGCAGTGTTCACTTGCTTACCAGATGAGTACAGCCTCAACTGTCTGCCCCTTAGAAGGCATCAACCAGTGCTACCAGGACCTGTTAGGACCAGTTCAGTCCTAATACGTGATTGCCATTTATGTAGCTATATGCAGGTTTCCTCACTTAGGTTGTTCTGATTTGTCTTTTTGACTTCAGCCATGGTTTGGGTTGAGGTCTTTTTGGTTATACATCACAAATTTTAGAAGTCCACCACTGTTTCTCTATGAGAAATACCCAACCAAGGTATCATATTTGGTGTAAATGGCTCATTTTCTTTGAATTTCCTTAGCGGGATATATTCTTTATCCTCACTCAGTTTTTATTCCATCAACTGTAAGTTGTTTCTTCTGTGCATCCTGTAGTAGATCCCCTTCTTCTCATAGCATTCAGGATGACCAGTACAAATATGCCACCAGAGTCTGAGAGCAAAGCAGTCTTGATTTTAAAAGCTGAAGATAGCACTTTTTTTTGGGTGCAACTGTAATAGCCAGTGACGTGAAAAATCTCAAAATTATGCATTGTGTCATTTCTAAAAATGTGTGCAAAAATGGCTCTCCACTCTGCGGAGGCTGCTGCCTCTCATGTGAGGGACTTAACGTAACTGTGTTGTCTGTCATCTTCATCATGTTGATTAGTGCTAGCAAAATTTAAACATAAATATGCCAAGGCAGCGATACTTAACTTCATATTTGGCAATGAAGCCAAGGAAATAAATCAATAAAAACCCATAATGAAGCTTAATCACACAAGAAAAAAAAAAAAAACTAAACTAAAACTATATATTATTCATTAATGTGTGACAGCTCCATTATTATCCATTTAGAGGCAGGAGCTCATTTTCTAGACAGCAGAGTGGTGATGTAGCATGCCTGATCAGAGCTGGAAAAATAATGTCCTTCACACCATTTATCAGTGGGAACTCTCTGCTAGCCACTTGGAAGCTTCTCTTCAGGGCTCCTGCTTTCAGCAAGGCATGCTGAAAGGTGGAATTTGTTTGGAGGGAGCCCAGACAAGATTAAGAGGAATAATCTGATGTCTGTAAAATGTGACTTACCAGGAAAGACTGAAGGAATTAAAGCTGTGTAAGCTAGAAAAGAGAAGACATGCTGTTAATTTTCATGCCTGTGGAAAGTACCTGTGAAGAAAAGGGAAATAAACTGTACTCCATGCCCAGTCATAAGAAAGGAAGTTGTGAATGGGCTTAAATTACATTTGGATTACTTTGGTTAAATGATAGGAAGAAATTCCTAGCTGTAATGATTATTAAGTCCTGAAATACATTTCCTAAGAAGGTTAGGAATCTGATATTTTTGGAGGTACGTAAGAACACTAGACATCAGATAATTTCTCTCCTAGAGGGATTCTGGGTACATGGAGTGTATCAGGTTACAGAGAATCTTAATTTTTGGTTGTGTGGTGAAGTAACAGAAAATTTATAAACATAGTTGAGTGGGGAAGTCTCTGTTTAATCGCTTAAATGATAGACAACTGATTTCTCAGACGTATTCAGATCCTATTCATTTGTATTTAATTCATGAGAAGTTAATTGTGTGGGAGTGAATTTCTGTTGACTTGTCAGGGCTTATTTCCAGAGTCGGCATCCAGTTCTCCCAAAGGCTCCGTGAATGAGATGGTAAATGGGTGAATATGGCCCCCACTTCTTCATCTACGATACTCACATAATGAAAGCTATTTTCATGAGGAACCATTCATTGCCTCATGCCTTGTAAAGGTCCTTTCTGCAGAGGCAACCCAAGTGCAATTGGCATCATACTTTAATCAAACTACAGCAGTAGAAACCTGAATAAACATTTTTATTGGATTGGGCAGCCTTACAGTTAGTGTTGTATGTGAGCCATGGTGATAAACAGCATGTACTGTTTATTACAGTCAAATCCCTTACTCTGTGGCATTATTTATTTTTTCCTGGCCGTTGACATTCCCTCCTTTGCTTCAAAGGAGTGATTTCCATTATTGAAGCTTTGGATTTTGAATCATGCAAGGACTTCTACTTAGTAGTGGAAGCCAAGGACGGAGGAATGCCAGCCCTGAGCGCAGTTACGACGGTGAACGTGAACGTGACCGACGTCAACGACAACGCGCCCACATTCAGCCAGGCTGTCTACAGCGCCGTCATCAGCGAGGACGCGGCCATCGGGGACTCCGTGGTCATGGTGGGTGGGGCTGTGGGTGGCACTGAGGTGCGATGGAGCCCTCTGCCCCTAAAAATACTCTGCACTGCTTAATAATGATAATTACTACATCCTGAAGCCCCCAAACCATTTTCTAGACAATATTCTACATCTGCTAGTGTTATGCAAGCTGCTGTCAGTTTCTCCCCAGGAGAAAGTAGTAGTAGTAGTACTGGCCCTTTCTCTTTAACCCTGTTATACTGTCAAAGAGCAATGGCATATGTAAGGTGTTGCATTTCATGAGTCATCTAGAAAGAAATAGGTTTTAATAGAAAGGCAGAATTCTACTTTTCAGTAAAATACAATCATAGAGTCATAGGGTTGGATGAGATCTTAAAGATCATCTAGTTCCAACCCCCCTGCTGTGGACAGGGACACCTTTCACTGCACCAGGCTGCTCAGAGCTCCAAATATGTAGTATTTGTATAGTCTGGCATGCAGTGTGCCATCCCCAAACCTCACAGTATTCTCGTCTTGCAACTTGTGGATCCAGAGAGGGAGTGTTGTATGGAATATTAATATTAAAATATTCTGTATGTTTTCAGACTAGAATTTTGAAAAGGCCCAAGTGAAGCCTCCTAACAAAAACCTATTGGATTGATGCTGTAGAGGTGTGCAGTTCAGATATAACTAGTCTGATGGAATGTGAAGTTTACTTTTTGGTGTGTTGAGCAATTAATGTATCATACAGATCACTTAATATTTGTTTTGCTAATTTTTTATTCTTCTCTCAAAAAAGTTGATAGCAGAAGATCTGGATAGTCCTCCCAATGGTCAGATTCATTTTTCCATAGTGAATGGGGATCAAGACAATGAATTTTCAGTTGATCCTGTTTCGGGACTCATGAAGGTTAAAAAGAAATTGGATAGAGAAAGGGTAAGACATGTGGGACTTCTTAACTTGAAATGACTTACAGATGTGCAACAATCTCCACTCTGCTGCTAGCTTGTGTTGAAGGAGTTTCTTTTATACTCTGCAGCAATCAGCCTAAGATGCTCCAACAGGTCTTTCTAATGTTTTCCCTCTTCTTTCCATGCCAGCCCTGTCCCTAGTCTATCTGCACGCCAACTGCTCTGCTGACATCCCCACACTACACCCACACAGCAGCTGGGGTGGCATCAGGGGAGAGGAGCAGCACTGGATTTCTCCCGTGGTGCCAGCAGGAGCTGCTGCTGTGTTAATGAGCTGCATCCTCTCCCTGTGCGTGCAAGTGCACATATGCAGCTGTGTGTGCAACGGAGTGGTTACGAAATGCTCCAGATTGTGTCACCGCGCGCTGAGCTAAGACCTCAGCCATTAATTAGCACTCTGCAAAACATGTCACTGGGGAGGGGATATTATGAAGTGGCCAGGCTATAGCAAAAGTGAAAGAGTGCTTCATTAAATAGGTTCTGCTGCTTTGTTTGCTCACTCCATTATTCATTCAGGATTATTTATCACCATTTTGCCATAGCTAGCAATTAGCAGCTTTTGGGAAAAAAAAAACAAATGCAGTTGCCTGTGCTATAAGCAGGGCAGGAGAGTGCTACATGGCTTCAGAAATCTTGCAGCACATAAGGAAATCTGTGCCTCCTGCGTCTCAGCAATGCACCCACAAAACTGGGGAAGCAGATTGTTACCTTCAGAATATGGGCTCAGCTGGAGAAGCTCTTTACTGGAAGCAAACCTGCTTCTTAAAATAGTGGCAAAAAACCCTTTCTGTATTATCACAAAAGCAGGATTAAACTGTTCGTGTTTGGTGGTAGAATGACTTTGCCACACTCCTGTCTAAAACAGGAGAGTAACAATGCCCGTGCATGTTACAAGTTGGCTGTAATAAAAGCACAGGCTGAGTTCCTTAACATGACTTTTTTCAGTTTCTGAAGTGCACTCATGTGCGGCTTCATTCAGACACACACACTTACCCTCACAAGAGTGTGCATGTGTAATGCCAGCTGTGTTAGGTCTGCATTTTCCAAAGTTTCCCTCAGTTAAAATAAGCTGTGATATTGTCTTTTTCTTTGCTTCCTTGGCACATTTCCTAGACACAGGTGTTTCTGACCCCTTCAGGGAAAATTATATATGATGCCCCATCTGCTGTAGATCCCCAAAGCCAGTGCTGACTCCCAGGATTCAGTGGTTTAAGGGGATTTATTTCCAGAGCTGTAATCACAGAGACCACGACTTTTGCCATCTACCTTTCTGGGATACACAGAAATGAAAGCAAACACAGAAAAAAAATGGGAAAGACTCTACAAAACCCTCTGTCTTTAGCTAGCAGTGGAAAATTACAGTTTAAAAAAAATGTTAGATCTCTTACTGAAGTTTCTTGACTTTCCATGGTTCAGGATTCCTCTTCTCTCCTGTGTCACTTTTCCCCCACCAAATCACAGTCTGTATCCTCCGTACAACCCCCCAAAAACATGTTCCCTTTTGCTTTGTATTGGTCCCACATCCCAGAAGAGCCCCCTTATTTTGTGTGCTCTGTCTGAGCTCCTCCCTACCACAAAAAAAGCTGTCATTTTTCAAATGTATTTGGATTTCCTTTCCTCCCACGCCCTTCCCAATAAAGCCCAATTTAACATTGTCTTGTTCCCCCCTGCAGGGACATGCTTTTCCCCTTTCTAGCCCTGCACTAAAAGGGTGGAGCAGAGTGTTGTATCTGGCATGTTCGCCCTTCTCTTACTCTGCTGTGGGAGGATTCAGGGGCAGACATGTCAGCAGCTTTCCCTGCAGAGCAAGGAGCAATATACGTAAAAAGCAGTTGTAAGACCCAAGGAAGCCAACATAAGGATGCAGTACAGAAAATCCAACTGTCATCCATAAACAGTGCATAGACGGAGCTTTTGCAAGTTGTCACATGTGCTCACACCTCACACACGGGCACATATGTGTGTAGAGGGCCTGTGGATGATGCACTGAATTGCCTGCACTGTGCTGTTTGTGTCTGTTGCAAAAAAGCAAACTCAAGCCCACTTATCTTCTGCAGAGTGGTGGATAATATTCTGTTGCTAGAGAGACTGTTGTCCCTTGTACTCCCAAATGTTTTTCAGTGTGTTTAAGCCAACTGCCTGTGAACTTTTTCTTGGCTCTCCATCGCCACTTTAGAAACAGTATGTGTCAAACTGACGCTGGCTCTAATAAGCAATTTATATAATATCTTGGAAGCCAACTGTAAGATAAATAGAATCAGGTCACTTATTCCAGTGGACTCCTAGGAGAGATGAAAATATAAGCTTACAGGACTAACAGCTGAGTTCAGACATTATCTGTCATTTATTTTCTGTCTGCCCCTTTGTTTCAGGAATGCTTTATCTAATACAATTATTTTAATACAATGAAGCTGTTATGTTTATTGATAGCCTTATAAAACAGAAGTTGGGGCACAATGTGGTGATAAACAGGATAATATTATACTAAGGGCAGAAAGGTGATGAGGCCAAACAGCTTTACTTAGAATATGGAATGTGGTGCATTGAATGTAAAGAATCTGGGTTAAAATTTGGGACCACTTTCACAATGATTTTATGTTTTCACCTTTTTTCAGATATCTGGTTATTCATTAGTTGTCCAGGCAAGAGACAGTGGTACCCCTCCTTTGTCTTCATCTGTGACAGTCAATGTGGACATTTCTGATGTGAACGATAACAGCCCTGTGTTTACTCCAGCTAACTACACAGCTGTAATTCAAGTAAGTTTATTCTGCACATCAAAAACTTCCCTGACTTTTAAAATGCACAGGCATTTGGTTTCAGTTAAGTACCTTTTGATGATCTATCTGCAAAACATGTATCAAGTGATCTTATCTAAAGGAAAATATAAACAAATCTTTCTTGAGTCTTTTAGTAAGTTTCTGTTTGCTGAGGCTCCTTAACCACAGCATCTGTCACACATTTTAACATTCATCCCTGCTGCACTAGGTACTCCAACCTCAAAATGTCTGCCCTGGGATAAGTTCACACTTCCATATACCTTGCTCTGGGTGTGAGTCTTGACTTTTAGTCAGTCCTGATCGGACAGAGTCCCAGAGAGAGCCCAGCAGGCCCGGGAGGTGTGGTGGGTACCCTCATCTCTGCCGCTGGTCCATGGGGCATAAGCGGTGTCAACAAAACTCAACTTGTGAAATTCCAGCTTGGGCAAAGAGCATTCAGTTGAATATTCTCAATAGAAAAATGTGGTATTTTATGATTGCAATATGTATCATTTTAATCCTTTTCTTTATACGCTGTGTATATGTATGTGTAAAGGAAAATAAACCAGTGGGCACAAGCATTTTGCAGCTCATAGTGACAGACAAAGACTCTTTTCACAATGGCCCCCCTTTTACCTTCACCATCCTCACTGGCAATGAAGAGGAGGAGTTTACACTGGACCCTCATGGCGTTTTGAGGTCTGCAGTCATCTTCAAGCACATGGTCTCAACTGAGTATGTGCTCTGCGTGCAGGTAAGGCTTGATTTTTACATCCTCACCGAAACAAAAAAAATCTTAGTGGCAGGTAACCTGTATGGGTTGTTTTTAGTGGGCAGTAAATACCACACATTCCAGTTTGCAAATGCACAATGCAGAATATTTTCCTTGATGTTCTTAAACCTCATTTCATATAAATATAAATATGTAGCCAGCCACCTTTCCAATTTCCTTGGCATTAAAAGAATTTTCTGAGCAGCAACTGTTATGGTTTAAGATTTTCATCTTTTTTTTCTATAGCTAAGGAAGAAAAAGGAGAAAAAATGCATTATATACATATAAATACACCCCAGAACAGGTGACTGCAAAATACTGCTTTAGGAACGAAAATAATTTCTGCTTTTAAGTCATAAATTTAATCATAAATTTTTGGAAGCCTTCCAAGAATTCATGAAATCACATTTCCAAGGTCAACTTAGCTTTTAAAAAATGTCAAAATAAGACATGCAATAGAAACCCAGCTCAAACTTAGCTTTAGAATAATCGTTGAGAAGCTTTGTAACCAGGGTAATTTTGATTGCCAAAACCTGCAAATCCAAAAGTAATTTGTCCACATTTCTTGGGTCTGCCAGAGAAGATGTATTAGAGTTCAGTAAATACACAAGTCTAGGGAATGAACCTCTTCACTGAAATGAGTCATGGTCCCATAAGCTGTGTCTGAAATTCTTGCTTCCTCCACTTGCTTTGCTGGGGTTGATCTCTCTAAACACAGTCTGTTCCTTTACAAGCACATTTAATGATGTTCACAGCAGTAGAGACAATTGTTGATTACAATTCACAAAATATAGGTTCTTATGCTAACTAACAGTTCAAATCAAAGTTTTACAAGTTTGCCATTTAATATCCTTGAAAGCTATTTTTTAGCCTTGTAGGGTGTCTTGGTTTGAAAGAC
>WBNO01035013.1:0-13179 GCA_013400575.1 Peucedramus taeniatus
CATATAAGAGGTTGAAAGCTGAATACTAGTAATTTAAAACCTAAGTGCTGAATTGTTTAATATTTAAAAATACTTCATCATGATAGAATCATAGTCTTCCTAGGATTCCATAGGATTTTCTCCTATGAAATAGACACACACATAAAAACCCCAAACCAACACACTTGAGAAAATGAACACTGACATGAAGATGTTTGCTTTGGTTTGGCCTTTATATGTATTCAATATGAATAATTTTTGGGACTTGAGGTTTGGAACTTAACACATAAAATATATATGCATTTGTAAAACAGGCTAATGGAAAATTCCACTTTTTTGGGATCTACAAACATTTTCCTAGCTGTATTCTCTATGGTGTTACTTACTGAGCTGATGGAAATGCAATGTGTATGTGGCTTGAGAGAATGAAAATATTACCATTTCAACATTATACAACAAGATAAATATTATCACTCTATAATATATATACTGCAATCATTCTATCAGTAAAGGAACTATGGAAATCCATACTAGTTACACGCATTTATATTATGGTAGTGAACTGCTGGTCAATTGAGAGGGAAAGAAGTAAATGCACAGGCAGTCAAAACAAGGACAGGTAACGTGGGAAGAGCAGAGAGATTAAGTTTGGTTGTGATGAAGTTTGAAGGAAGCCTACAGGAAAGATGGAGAACACATGCAGTGAATCAACAAGGTGTAATGGCTTTAAACTGCAGGAGGATAGATGTTAGAAAAAATGTCTTTATCAAGAGGGTGGTGAGGCACTGGAAGATGCTGCCCAGAGAAGTTGTGGATACTGCAGCCATTGAAGTGTTCATGGCGGGTTGGATGGGACTGTGAGCAACCTGCTCTAGAGGAAAGTGATCCTGCCTGTGGCAGAGCAGCTGGGACTAGATGATTTTTTAAGTCCCTACCAACCCAAGCCATTCTTGTTGTTGTTATTCGTTTTGGGCTTTTTTTTTTTTTTTTCCTTTTTCTTTTTGTTCTAAAAAGAACTATAGCAATATTTACATATAGTGATATTTTCTTTAGTGAAGATCCATTTACACTGTGTTGTTCAGCAGGAGTAATTGGATTTCAGGATAAAAAAGCATTCAAGAATTTTATTTATACACAGTAGCTTGTGCCTTCTCAAAGAGCTACTGACTACAACTCATGAAAAACAAATGCTCTCAGAGAGTCCTGGCTCACCGTTTGTTCTTCCTGCAATGAGAAAGAGTTTACTGGTGAAGGAATAAATACAGGTAAAATAACTATTGAACTAACAACTGCAATTTGTTTTCCATGGGAACAAAGTTAAATGAACAAAATCCATTGTCTTTAACATGGCTGCTATCAACACTTTTGAAATGCTTGTTTTGAATAAACATAATGTATAAGGCCTGTTAGGGTTTAGTTTTATGAGGAAAAAAGTATGGTCAAATCATAGTGTCTTGTAACTAGTCCCTCTGTGATATACTTCTATGACTTTTGCAACATAAAGATGAGCATTTAGTAAACAAAACAACAGCCTTAAGCACAAGCATACCTTTGAACATTTCTTTAGCCAGTTAAGCTAATGAAAGTTGTAGGTAGTAAGTAATGGTTTTAGCATCCTGAATAGCTAGCAGAACCTTGCTTTGGATTTAATCTATTAGTGATAACTATAATTTAATTAAATCTAATTAACTGAATATTCACACATACACACACACACTTTAGATGGCTGAGGGAGAGTTGTATATTTGTTACTATGACTTAGCTTCCCAAAAAATTAGATCTTGTTTTGGGGGTGGGAGAATCAACGTGCAACTGTTAGGACTTAAAAAAAGTGTGATGAGAAGCAGCAGAGGCAAATACTTCTTCTATTAGCCATAGTCACGGAATTATTTGAGCTAGAAAAAATGGTGCTGGAACAGATGTTCTCATTCAGAAAAAGAGTTCTTGAAGCTCAGAGAAATAAATTAGCCTATTCAGTTGTTCTATACACTGAAAAATAACCATTTAGCAAACTCTTCCCCTCCCACCCTTCATCCCTGCCTCCCATTCCAAATACCTACAACAGAAGTTTCAATTTTAATGAATAAATCATAGCTTTCAGTAAAGCCTGAATCACAGTATCAGCCTACTTATATTTAACACTACTGCTTTTGAAAATCAAGAAACCTTTACCAAAGTTGGAGACAAGATGGATGGCTGAGGAGAAGCTTAATGCTTTATGCACTGTAATAGAAGGTGGACTTCTAAAGATAAAGAGAAAAAGCAGAAGAAGCAGTTGTGGTTTGAAAAAGAAAGAGTGACAGTATTTTTCTCACCGTCAGTGTGTGTCTTCTATATCACCTCCACTGCATATATTCACGGAAAATATTTGCTCCTCCAGATGTAGAAATAAATATTAGATAGGAAATGTCTTGATGATTAAAATAAAAATAAAATATTTGAAAAGCTTGCAATAAAAATATGCTGAGTAGTCATACACCTTCAAGATTAGGCTCAGTCATAACAAGAAACTGTCAGTACTTATCTCACTAAAGATTCCTACTATTAAAACAAACATTTATTTAGGTATATCCTGCTAGCAGAGATAAAATTGGTGAAGTTTAGAATACAATTTTGCTGAATCAGTAATTTCCACAGTTGCTTTTACATCCTCTTTGAAGGCCAGTACTGGAGAGTGCCCTAAACAGGATGTGTTAGATATACTGATAAAAAAATACCAACTGTAAATCCACCTCTGTAGGAAAAGTCACAAATCATGATATATCTTATCACAATGTATAGTATTAATTATTTGATTTAATAAGAATTATAACTGAAAAACATTGTACATTTCTACTCGGCGTTCCACAGGCTGCTGCTAGTTTCTTTTTCCCTCTCAGAGAATGATTTCCTCATTAGTCCTGGCTGTCAAACAATTTTGATAAAATTTTCAAGCTTTTTATTCTATTCTAAGAATATATTCTAAGCTTTTTTTTTCTGGTAAACACCATGCCTGTGTAATAGCAACCAGTCTAGGAATAACCCTTTGTCTAAGGCTTGTAATTGATCATAGTGACTGAAACTTAAGCAATTTATTTGAAGGTATCTGTTCAATCATGATGGCTTCATTCTGTTTACCCACGGCAGAAAAATTAATTTATGGCATTGAAATGACCTCAGAGGATTTTTTTTTTATTCAATATTGCTTTGCTGAAAAGGAAGTAAAATGAGAAAGGAAGTGCAAGATACAAAGGGCAAAAAACTAGGAATATTAAACAACATACAATTTGCTTCATTTTATATTTGTCTGAAACTGTAATAGACAGTCTCTGCGTATCAAGATGCAGATAAATATCAATGTAGTGAGTAACAGAGATCTAATACACAAACAACTCAATAGACTGAATTGTAAATCAGAATATTTTAATTTAAGCTAAAAATGTCTGCATTTGAGAGTTAAAGCTGACTGAAGATTGTAAATCTGAAATGTACTGCTTTTACATCAATAGTGTGATAGTATCTTTAGGACAACTTTTTGTGATTAACATAATACTGTCTTTTGTTTATTACATGCTCCTTTCATTTGCTTACATTACAGAGTACACTTTAACAGAGCATTACTACCATTTGTATCAATCAAAACCCCCCAAATACAACAAACAAATTAATAAAGAATGGTTTTATGTACATTTCTTAGGGTCTATACTGTAGAAGTGTCCATATCAAACAGCGTGTTCTTAGCTGTGTTTAAAATAAAGGAAAATTGTACAAGTGTACATATGGAATAATACATGTATTACATTACTGAAAAATAAGAAAAGAAAAAAAAATGCACAGAATTACTGTTAGGAAAGTTTGAAATGGCATTGCATTTGCAGAGAGAGAAAACTTGACAAGGTAAGCAAATTTAATGGGATGATGTTATAAATTAATCGGACATTGCTGACAATAGTTCCCATGCTGGAAGCAAAGCAAAACAGTCACATTTGAGAAAAAGGAGACTGTACTCTCATCCTGGGTGACCTTGAATAGAATTTAATGATTTTTATTAGAGTAAAGATAAACATGATTTTTAGTACATCTCTGCATAGCAAAATAAAAGTGTGATCAAGAGTTAACATAATTTTCCTGACTCCTAGGTCTTTCAATATCAGCAATAAAGACATTAAGACTTATGAATATACTGTGAGAAAGCAAAGACTTCAGGATTAAGGTTTTTTTCTGCACGTTTTTATTTTATGACTGTTTTATTGTATGACAGTGGTGATATCCAGTTATTCTGACAAGACTGTCTCTATGCAAAATCTAAAATACATGGACAACAGCAGACTCATACTTCATTTCTCCACTGATTTAGCTGTTTCTGGAGAACTCAACACCCATCACAACTTTTTCAGTTAGATTCTATAGGTTCCTATTCTCTCTGACAGAGCAATAGTCAATAAACTTCCCATCACCTAGATATCATCGGTTTTATGCAGTATATAACAACACATCTATACACATTGAATATATTTAATGTTCTGTAAGGCTCCTCATATATTTTATGGTGGATGTGCGCTTTATATATTGCTACATCATGGCCATTTCATTGACAAAGAAACAAGTTATTTGGATCTTGTGTTCCATAATTAATTTCCATACATATATTCTACATGGTAACATAGATACAGTTTATTATATAAACCATATATATTCTTTATATATAGTTTTTCTCTCTCTCTTTATATATATATATGGTTTATGTACCCACATGAGAATTAACAAGCAAGCTATACAGTAGCCTGTACTTTCCTATTTACTTTCTTTATGAAAAGTAATTGCAATTGAGAAGTCCGAGCATAAAATAAAGATCAACATTGTGGATCTGAAAAATTAACATGCCAGTTAGGTAAACTCTTTTAAAATCTGCTGATGAGACAAATAATCAGATAAAGAAAATAAAAATGCATAAATTTCTAACTGGAGGGCTGGAATCCATCTCACTGCACTTGTCTTCCTCCTTCCCCAACTTCCTTCTCAAAACTGTAATACCACTAAGTGGCTTGAGTAAATTGAGAATACATTGTATTTGATTATTTCAAATTTAAAAAAAAAAAAAAGAAAAAAAGGAAAAAAAAGTTTTAAACCCAAAACATCTTAACATGGTTTGGTTAGAGAGGATGAGATGATCTTTTTTTGCAAACCCAGATGTCTTTCAAGCTATTTAACACTAGGTGTTAGTGGGTTTACCTGGCAAGGTTCTGGCAGCAGGAGAGCTAGAGGCATGGCACCTGTAAGTAGAGGCCAGAAGCTGTTCTCATGTCCTAAAGAGCTTGTTCCAGCCAGCTCCAAGATGGACCCCAGAAAAATCAAACAATAAGCTATTTTGGTGGCACCTCAATGATAACAGATTTAAGAAAGTGTAAAAACTGCCCTAAAACAGCAGATGAGAGAGAGGAATTAGAAAATTTGAGGGAAATAACCCTGCAGATACCAGGGGCCTTCAATGACCAGGGTCATTGAAGAAGGAAGAGGAAGAGGAGCTCCCGGTGCCAGAGCAGAGATTCCCCAGCAGCCCATGGAGAAGACCATGCTTGTGCAGGTTGTTCCCCTGCACACCATGGAGGTCTACAGTGGAGCAGAGAAATTGGTAGTGAGATTGAGCCTAGAAACAAGAGTCAGGGGAAGATGTTTTAAGCTTTGTTCTTAATTCTCATTATTCTATTCTGATTTGGTTGGCAATAAAATAAATTAATTTCCCCAAGGTGAGTTTGGCTTTGTCTGTGATAGCAGTTGGTGAGTGATCTCCCTGTCCTTATCCTGACTCATGAACTTTTCACTGTAATTTCTTTTCCCTGTCCAGTTAAGGAAGGGGAGTGAGAGAGCAGCTTGTTGCACAACTGACAGTCAGCCAAACTCAACCATCATTATGTATTTTCCTTTTGTGCAGCACAAAGTGGATATGGAGGTGCTTGCTTTCGAGGAAAACTCGAATTTAATTAACAAATTTAAATACATTAATGCCATAAAGAAGCCTTTTGTACTGCTATATTCTTTAATTTGTGTATTAAATGGTAAAAAATTATAAGTGAATTCCAAATATATTCTTTCAGTGTTCAAGAGAAATGTTATATGCTACTACTGAATCATGGATGTTCTAAGGGATTTTATTCAAGAATCATTTTATTGTTACCACAATGAAAATTTAACACCATAGTTAAAAATGTAATCCCCCTCTGGCTATGTACATTTTATTTGCATTTGAAAATAAAGTAATTCTTCTGTCATCTTATCAGAGCTTTGTAAGAATGATCAGTTTTTCCTTTAATCAATGTATTTTTGTTTAATACTTATTACTTTAATTAAGGTCATTAATTCTAAGTATTTATGTCAAAATTCAATTATATTGACTTAGTATTCAACATGACATATGTAGTTAATGCCTGTACAATAGAATGGAGTCAGAACCTTCAGAATTATTTTGCCGTTTGTCTTCTGCTGATGGTCTGAAGAATTAAATGCTGGTATGTGAAGTGTTTCATCTGAAACCACAGAAGAATAAATGGAATTTCTCTGCTCAGATGATTTGCATCAAAGAACTCAAAGCCACTGTCAGAATGCTAATCTAAAAGGCTTCACAATAGCAAACAAGGACTCTATTCAGGCACAGGAAGATACTTTTCCATAGTGTTTGGCTCTAGCTAGCTCTTTTCTAGACAGGGCTTGGGAACACTTAAAGAGGTAGCACCAACACTTACTCTATTAAATAGACAGCATGAATAGGGCCATCCTGCTCTTGAGGGGAAAAGTTCAATAACAAAGCTGTAAAACGTGGCCTAATTCCTGTCCTTAGGGACAGAGAAAGAGCCTTTCTAAGGGATTTATTTATATCATAGTTTTATTCTAGATGATGCAATTTCCAGTACATTAATTACTACTGACTCTGTGTAATGCTTAGCAATTAATTTGAAACTAGATTCCTGGGAAAATCAGCCAGTCAAAGGAGATTAGAGACCTTTTTAGCTGACAGACGTGACTTGTTCAAATTCAGGCAACATGAAAAATTCTCTAGACTCCATTGAATACATTGATTATATTTTCTTATACTATTACAATTCCTCACTGTATAAAGTGTTTACGTGCTCCTATTCACCCATACTGAATCTGCATCAGCAGCTGAATCCCACCCAAAGGTCTGAAGTGCAAAGGTATCTTTCAGGATATATTTCAGTCTGTAGTACTGAGATTAGTGTCTATGATTATTCATCCCACTACAGTTTACTCAAACTAATTTCCACTTCTAATGTCCACAGATATCATGATGTAGTCTGTTATAGACCATCCAATCAGAAAGAGGAGAATGACAATATTCTATAATTACAACTCCTCAAAAATTGTGAAGTTATTCAGGAAGATTCTGGAGTGAAACACATGGAAAACTATTTGTGTGCTAAGTTATGTATAAAATTATTCACTTACTCACAATATGCTATTTTCCTGAGTATTCTGACCTGGAAAAGCAAATAAGCACACATGGAAGGAAAAAGCACGTAGGTAACCAATAAGGTCTATATGAATTGGAGGCTGGCTGACAGAAAGGTATTTTGAACTCCAAAGAAAGGTATAGCTAATGAATGACACCTTGTAAAATGTTCAGAAATTGGTGCAGTTCTGGAGGAAGATGAAGAAATCAAAATTGAAATTGCTTCATTCATGTCAAATTCTCTTACTGATGAGAAAAGAATCAGTTTTGAGGCCTATGAGATATACCTGAAATATACTGCTTCCCAGTTGTTCAGAGAAAAAGCAGGAAAGTGCCACATAAAACCATAAAACTGATGGCACACTTAGGGATAAAGGGTGGCTAAAAGGATTTGCATCATGTGTTTACACACTTAAGATTTTTCAGACACATAGCTCTGTATGTCTGAATCCTGTCGATTCTGAAAAATTCTGCGTTTCACGTCCCTCTTTTTTTCATATAGACCAGGAATAAAAATCTTGCCTAATGAATTCCATAAATTACCTATTATAAGAATTGTAAAACCAGTAAAAACTTGCTATCCCAAAAGGCAAGGTCTTAAATAAATACATGGGAGCCAATACCTTAATAGACTTTACTATCTCTGGCAATATAATTTATGGATGAATTTTGATTTCAGGGATGCCAGCTGTAATTGTGGGACTGTGGGGGTTTTGCATTTTGTTTTTTTGTTTGTTTGTTTTGGAAACTAATTTGTGGCATGAGAGAATGATCTGACCAACAAAATAAATAAACTTTCCAGTCTCTCAGATATTATCTGGACTTGGCAATACTACTGTATTACTTTGAGTCTGTAATTACGAATATATTTGCAAAGGTACGAAATAAGAATTATCTCTCTAAAGATCAAATGTTTGCACAGGAAGGAAAAAACTATAACAGTAATAAAATATTGCTTGAGTAAAATGAAAGATAAAAATGGAAACAGGAGAACTTCTTGAGAGACTTCTCAATTATTTCTTAATTTCATGGCATGAAATATGAGAAGTTTTACAAAAAATCCAAGAACTTTGTGAAAACATACAGGTAATTCAATTAAAGAAAGTGCTAAACTGTTTTTTGACACTCTACCTTCATACTTCAAAGTTGTGACAAGAAGTAGCAGCTCTACATTATATAGAAATAGCTTATTAAAAAGAGTTCTAAAACACTGATATTCTGCACATAAAGCAATTTTAAAAGTTTTATCTAAATCAGAAGGAACAATTGTTTTAAAATGCTTAATTAAATTTAAAACATTGAGTATAAAATAAGATGCAACTTCTGCACTTCTGTATATGCTTCTATTTCTTCATCCAAACTTTCAACCAATTACTTTTGAATATTGACAAACTTCTATCTTCTCTGTTCTGCCATAGAACCCTATAATAGTCAAAGAAGAAAGTTTTTGGCTGTGTCTTTATTCAAGACATTATGTTGTCTGGAGATGAGGTACCAAAGAAATTATCTCAAAAATTCAAAACAGTAAGACATAATAGCTACATAAGTGAACTGTCTACATCCAGTATGAACTGCATCTGGTTGTCAAGTGCTAATTCCTTCTGCCTCAAAATTTGTCATCCTACTGATATTTGTTCTTTCTTTCAATGTGTTTGTGTTATTATAGGCTGGCTGGTTCTAAGGACACTGTCTGCATCATATTTATTTTCAGAGTTAGTTATATGGAAATCAATGCATATAAATCATCATTCAGTTCACCATTTTATTATAAATACCAACAATGTTATTTCATCAGACTAGTTTGTTAGCTCCAAAAAATATATATAGATTTTTACCTGCAAAAGATGAGGAACTGTAGGCTTTAGGTACTGAGGTCAAATTCTGCCTCCAGTTAGGAGGGTCTAGTAGGATTGAAGGTTGTGGAGTAAAGCCTGGGCTCTGCCCATGTGACACAACACTGACTTTAAGTAAAATCAGGTTGTTCATGTTCCTTGAGTATTTAAAGCCTGGCCTATCATCTGAGAATTAACGAAAGTGTAAATTAACACCAGTTATGGTAGAAACCTTGGTCTACTAGAAAGTTGTTTCAAATATCTTGCATAAGTACTGTGGTCTGTTAGTAAACCATGACAATACAGGCTTATTGACTTTAACCTCATGAAGTGAGCTTCATGTTGGGAAAAGAATGTTGCAAAAATCTTAGGAGCAGCATTTTGACATGTTTTTTCCTCTCTAGTAAATTATAGAATTTCATCTATCTGATTGTTACTTCTACGCAGATAAAATATCAATAACATGGTAACACAAATCATAGATTTGTTTAACTATTTAACAATCCTTATCTGAAAATTAAAAGTTATATATCAATAGTAAAAGTCATTAGCCTGTGTGAAAAAATAAACCTATTTACATCACAGTAAAGTAAGACTCTATGATGGAAAGAACTGAAAGAGACCCTAACATGAAAGATGACATGTTCAATAATAATTTTTCAGGAATGATTTTGGAGTATGAAAATTTGGACTGTATAAATAAGATGAGGTTAGAGCCAAATATTTTATTTTAGGGACAATAGTGTGAAGACAATCCATATAATAGCTGTAAAACCTGGAACAATTCTGAACTCTGCCATATCCTTTAAAATATCTTACACTCACCTCTAAACTGAAGTGGAAGGAATAAACCAGAGCTGTAGCCTCGAGTCAGAAAAGCTCTTTAAAAGATTTAGATGTTTGAACCAATGTTCAACTATTAAATTATGGGAAAACAAAGTAGAAGATCTCACCAGTAAAAATAATAAATGCTGGCATTACTTTAGAAAGTGGTTTAAATTATCATGCTTCACCTTTCCCAGAGTTCTGTTACAGCTGCAACATCATTTAAGTAGGTGTCAGCGAAGAAATAGAAAATTAAACTTGCTTAGTCTGATTCATAATAGTCAGATAAGGTTACTTTGAGCAATGCCAGTGAAGGTTCCAATTCATCTAACACTTCATGGAAGCATATCATCAGCACTCACACAATCAGTTACAGCTGACACACAGCTGCTTTTTATAGTCTGTTTCCTATCATGTCTCTTTTACAGCATGCTTACACATCAAATATTGCTGTAGGTTTTGCATAACAGCATGAAAAATTTCCAAACTCGAAAGGATCCTGCCTTTTATTAGATTTTCTCTTTATCATCTACAATGTGTGATACTTCAATGAGATATTTAATTCAGAAACAGCATGTTCTAGTGTGAAATAGTAAATTGAAGTAAATGAAATAATTTATTATCATTATCAAGAATTCAATAGGTGTTCCTTGATGTAAGTTAGAAAAAAATGCACAAAAATCCCAGCTCTTAGTCACCACAGTAATTTTAATCAACTAAACTAATCTTCTTACTATAACTGTTTTCTCTATTTGCTTGACCCAATGCTTGTTTTAGACAAAGCTCCTGGTGTCCTTAATGATGAAATTTTACATCCTTTCCTGGGTCAACATCTATTTAAAATGTCAGTACATAAGGGAAACTATGTGAAGAAACTGTAATTCTTACTCTGGTGCTTGTTGAAAGGTTCATATAATATTGGCAGAATAATGATTGGGAAATAAAGTCATACTAATATATCAGCTTAAAATTTACCTGAGTACAGAGGGCTGTACCCTCAATATTAAAAAAAAAATGAAACAGTCATAAGAGTGGTCACTGATAAGGGAAGCTGACTTCTGTAATGCTCAAGAGATTTCTTCTCTTTCATTTCCTTGCTGCTGCTCTTGTTTCCAGGTCCATCTAGTAGCAAGGTAGAACACATATGCCAGAGATCCAGTCATACACACTCACATTATACACACAGCACTTGTATAGATTATGCATGAGCAATACCTCCAGTCCCTTCCTTCCAGCTGAGCAGGATGCAAGCTCATGAGTGGACTTAAACATATTCTCCTTTGATTCCCCAAATTAATTTCTAAATTTTTGGAACACTCAAAATCTTGTACCAGACCATAGTAATCCAAGCCTGGACCCTGTTTATGCAGGCTCCAGATTCAGCCTCAAGTCTTTCCAGGCCACGTCTTTGTCCTACTTTAACAGCTGGTGTAGGTTGAGGATAACTAGTAAATCAAACACAGAATGGAGAGCAATATCACACCCCAGGTAGGAATATTACTTAATAATAACACATGACAGGTTGCATTGATCAGGAACAGTGCTTGGCCATACAAGCATATTCATCAGCAGCATATTTACGTATGTATGGCCTCTTTTATCCACTCTCCATTTTCATACACTCATTCCCCACCCCTCGATCCACCTTGATCCCTCCTTTTGACTTTTTAGCTGAACATCCCATGTTGTGCACACTTGCACCAATGGATAAATTTCCTATATTGCATTTTATGTAATCATGCAAGTACTCACAGACTTCCTTAATAATCTTATGAGACCTGTGATGATTTTTTTCCGAGTCTTTCTCACCAGCTACAAAATTCTGGCTCAAGATCTATACGGCTATAATTGAGAGGTTGCCTCAATGGCACTTTAGTCAGTAAGCTAAGTGCTCTGGTCTTTGAAAATATATGTACATTAAAAAAAAAAAAATCATTAGGTTTCACTTTTCAGGGATTCATTTGAAAAAAATCAGTCAGGTGATTAATTACCTACCTTCTTCTGAATACAGGTGAATTGATTTTCCAAGTTAGCAGACAAATTGTCCACCTAAGCTGTTTTAGAAGTTTGTAGTCCCTCTTCAATGTTAGCCTTTCATTCACATCTATTGGAATTTCACACAAACAGAGGAATTCTCACAGTGATACCTAAACATTAACAGAAAGTAGTTTTCTCTGTAACACTTCAAAACCATGGAACTACTTCTTTGGAGGACATAGTCAGGATTTTCCTTAATAACACTGCTTTATAAAAAACTTGAAGGGTGAGATTCACTTTGAAGGTGTGCATGCCTATATCTAGGTATCTAAAGGTGCACATCTACAAATATAATTAGAATTAAATATGTTCTGTCCATTTACTATATGGAATCTGTGGGATCCTTGGGCTCTGTTTAGATACCTGCAGTTTGTCCAATGAAAAGCCCTGTACCAAGCCATCGACTGTGTTCACGTGGTATTATCCTCATTTGCCAAAATAGAGTCATTCAAGAAGTGTCTAAGGCATCCCTCCTGGTTTCCAGGCATGGAGAAAAAAAAAGAAAAAAATCTCTGCTATGTCCTAAGGCTTGTCAAATATTCCTGTACTGCAAGTTTGGGCATCCTGTGTCAGTTCAGAGACCACTGGGTGCCTAACTGTGGCAACTGCATTGACTTTCTCAGGGGCTAAATTAAACAGCCCAAACATCACGTACTGTAGTGTGGAATTACTGCTCATCATTTATTGAGAATGAAGTACAAGATAATTCCATTTAGAATTTCAATTGTGTTGCCCAAAGCACTGACATCACAGAAATCATTGCTAAGATTCAGGATGAATTATTTAAATACAGGCTGGGGAAGAAGCCCAAAAACAATAATATTTTTTAGAAGTAATACAATCTAAAAAAGAAACAAGTTCTATAAAAAGGGAAGAATGTGAAATTAGCTGTCTATTGAAATAAACAATTGAAAATTGGCATATATTTCACAAATGTGCTTATTTTGTGATTATATAGTCACAATTTTGTGTATGTGAGAAAGAAAAATTTAGAAAATTGACATTGGAAAAGAATATTTTTTATTTTACAATATTATTATTTTATTTATCTATTTATTTATT
>WBNO01035030.1:0-14909 GCA_013400575.1 Peucedramus taeniatus
ATATAATATTTGAAAAAGAAGATGAGGCCAGGCCAGGCCAAGCACTGCAGACTGTTGGAAAACAGTGTTCCACAGGATGGAAACATTACTACCTGAAAGGAAATTCTATTCCAGTAGCAACTAGTAAAACATTATTTTTCACATCATTAGATCATCTGTGAAACATTACAAACACCAGAAAAAGCTTGGGACTTTTAACCTCTCTGTCATTTTTTCTTTTGCTACAGCCCTTTTCTATGATTTAACAAAATCTGAAGTATCACCAAAACAAAATATTTCCAAACAAGAAATATGGTTAATTTGGGTTGTACCTGCAGTCACTGAAATCAGTAAGGCTGCAGATGGTCCCACAGTCAGAGTAAAATAGAATAACTTAATTTAGTTGGCCTGAAAATTCAGTGTTATTTATTTTAATGAGAAACTGTTGTTTATGTTTTGCTTTGGTTTGGTTTTGTTCTCCAGGCAGTAATTTACTATTACTTCATCAAATGTAAACCTTTCTTAACACTGTCTGTATTTAGCATGTTTACAGAAATGGTCTTTATGAGCAAGGGTACTATTCAGTAC
This sequence comes from Peucedramus taeniatus, assembly GCA_013400575.1. Taxonomy (NCBI): domain Eukaryota; kingdom Metazoa; phylum Chordata; class Aves; order Passeriformes; family Fringillidae; genus Peucedramus; species Peucedramus taeniatus. Next base: position 568 of record WBNO01035030.1, read on the forward strand.
AGCAAGGTTATGTGTACTATGCTGACAGAAAGTAAGTAGCTTATGCTATTAAAAACATCCTATTAAGTTACTTGCATTATCATTCTATTTTGTGTCTTCCAAAATGAGAAAGTCAGTAGAAGAGATAGTGTAAAAAAAAAAGGTATCCAACTCAAAGCAACAAGCTTCCATCCTGATGATGTAAGTGATCATTTATCTGTCTCCCCTAACAATGGACAGATCCTGACCCCTCTTGAAAGCCATAGGGAGATCTGCCAAGTACTTCAACATGATCAAGATTTTGCCTAGCATTTTGTAGGTGAATCAGTAAACACTTCTTTCCCCATAAAATTTCAATAGTCTGATGACAATAATAAAGAATATTCTGATCATTAAGGAAATAGAAGGACATTAAAATTCAGACAATATTCTTGTCAAACTCAAATGGTCTAATGTGGCTTGAATATCTGGCTCGATAGCACACTATCTTAATTTATTAGTAGTTAGTCTCAAAGACAGGAAAAGCTATCAGTGTATGAGGAATACTAAGGCAGAGCAGTAATTAAAACACTGCATTAAATGTCAGTGCACATAGGGGCATTTTGTACTTGCACTATTTTACTTTGCATTTTTTCCTTTTTCTGTGCATCAAGATCATGACATAAATAACGATGAAACTGAGTTACAGGTAACAAACCTTGAAAATTCTAAAATATGATTTAATTAAATGTGTAAAAATTGCTGATAGTAGTGCCAGAATATTTTAAGATTTTGAGATTAGATACATGTCATTATTTGAATGGTGTTAATAGCAGCTTAACTATGGAATTTGTGAGTTTGTGTTTCAAGAAAAATGACAGATTCGTTTCACTGCAGTCTGTTGATCCTCTGTTTATCTTTTTCTTCATAGCTTCTTGACATCAAAGAGAGGGAACACCTCAGGACTTTCTTTTTGCTATTAACAGTACAGAAAAAGGTGGGTTTGGAGTCAAAATAGAAGAAAAGTCAGGATTTACATGGCCAGTACAGTTTTGATTGAAGAAAAACAAACCCAAAAAATTCAATGAAAAAGGTCAGCTCATTAAAACATAAGCATTTCAGCAAGAATACCAATTTTAACATTAAAAAAAAACATAAAGAGACAAACCTCACCCCCCCAAAACCCCCAAACCACAACAGCTTCACAAGTCTCGGGTAGCATTATCTAGGCAGTCAAGACATAATCAGAAAAGAATATGTGAATAGAAAGACAAGGTAAATGTCTTTTAGCCTTTGTGAGGAAGAGACAAGATCTAATTACCTACTGTGTTCAACTTAGATTTGACATCATTTTGCTTTGGTGGACACTGAAATTCTGACTTTGACTGAGATACTGTTGAATAGAAAAAGAAAGTAAAACCCTTGATTTTTTAAAAGTAGTGGTTCAGCATCCATCACAACAGGTTGATGACCTTAGTTAATCATCCAAATGTTAAACTTCATTTAACCTTACATCATTTCTAGGAATAGGAATTTCAATCTGATACTATCTCTTAAAAAAGTTCACAGAAATCACAGTCCTAGCAACACTTCTAACAGCTTTTAAACTACTTTGGGTCAAAATATGACACCAATTTGCTTTCATTGTGGGAGCAATACTAAAAGTTTTTCCTCAGTCTAAATTATATTTTTCTTCCTCAGTCATTGATGGGGATAAACAAAGTTTTTGAGAGTAGGATTACTTTTCTCCAGATACTCTCTGATTAAAAAAAAAGTATTTTAAAAGAAATGGTTTGGGAGTGGAATGTTTAAACACACACATAATTATAGAAAATACGTGTTCACATATGAGGAGTGTTTGCAACACACTACTGTGGCTTCAAATGAGATTTTCTTCTGATTTCCAGAAAATTCTTATGTTCATTTCTTCTTTCATTGTGTTTGATTAGATATATAAGGCTTCACATAAAGATTTCATTACAATCTCATGTCATATAATGATGAGGTAAATCAAGTTTTTCAACCAATATATTTCTGTAGGCAATTGTATGCTATAAGGTTTTGCAGATTTTATGTACCATATGGAAAGATTTTTTCTTTCTTTTGTGAGAAAAGGTAAATTACAGTAACAAAGTAGAACCTATATTATGTAGATATTTTTTGCATTCCCTTCATGTAGAAAATAGATTGTATTGTGTACTGCGATTCCCCTATTTCAAAGAACAAAAGTTAAGGAAGAAATCTATTTTAAAAAATCAGTGAACAATAAAATGCATTTTTAGCTGCATTAAAAATGAACAGAAGAATAATTCTTGGTGTGGAAAGAATCATTCTGGGGTGAAAATATATCTTAGGATGTATGTGAAAAACTTAGAAGTAGATCTGTCAAGCTTAAGGATGCCATAGTTAAGAAAGCAATTTTTAGAGCTCTTGGTATCTTGTAGACTTTCCCATTTCTGTCAAATAAATAAAGTGACATTTCTATCTTTAGCAGTTCAGTTTTAGAGTCACAGACCAGTAAAAATATACTTGACCCCTTCTATCACTAATGAAGTGAAGACAATGATGCCTCAAAGCAGTATTACTATCCATAGATTCTAAAGTAGACAAAAAAATCTATATTTAAAAAATTAGAATCCATCACATGATGGACTGCAACCAAGAATTTAATACTAGATTTGATATAGGTAATTATGTTCACTTTTTGACTCTTTAAGGATCTTAAAAGCCAATGTAATTGTATGCTTTATTCATATTTATATTTATTTCCTTTTCAGAATGACAAACTACGACTTTGCTTTATATCATACAAGAGTATTTATCCATAAAAATAAGATGCTGCAATTTTATATTTTTAACATGCTTTCATCCAAAACATCTAAAAGAAAAAAATGATAAGAAACTTTTTTATTAATTATTGCTAACATCTGAAGTGTAAACAGGAAAAAAAATTTAGAAAAGACCTTTACTGAAAAGGGACATTGTGATGAATCATCCCTCTCCCTTTCAAAACAACAAATAAAAGAATAAAAAGGAATTTGTTTTCTTTTTTTCCTCCCTTAGTTCTTCGAAAGTAGGAGAAATTTTGGTTGGTACCATAAAAGATCATGAGTCCTACAGTGATTTTACAAAGCAGCCATCAGAACTAGGAGGCTTAGGAAGGCCTGTGCTGTGCCCTAGTGGAAATATAACCTAAAGTACACTAAGTTAAATCTTTTGAATAAGGAATATAAGTCAGAATGTCCATTGTTTGACTCTGTTGAATTCAGTAGATTTCACACTGGTCATAGCAGAGTAAGAAGTCTTTACCTTAAGTCTTCTTCAAACAGCTTAATTTCAAGTAGGGGTATTTTAGTAGCACTCTTAAAACTGTGCACTTTTCAAGATTCTTGGAAATCTCAATTAAAAATAAGTGTATTCCATTGGCATATGGTGGAAGGAGAGACATGTTATTCCACTGTAAGATGGAGTGATTGCAATGTTTGACCTATTTTCTATCTAGGATTTGTGGCCTCTAGTAAGATACTGATGCTCTTCAGAAAGTTAAATAAATAAATAGGATTGGAAGTCTTTTTAAAGGGCTGTTCTAATTAATTTGCCCAAATAATTTCATTACCTTTCCAGGACAGAGAAAATATTTTACATATTTTATATTATTTAGTCAGTAGAATGTACTTTATGCCATCCAGCTATGCAATATAAATAAGACTCAATGAAAGAATTTGAATCAGATTACAAACTGTAAAACCTATAGCCTTGGTAATTTTTGGTGAGTGTTACATAGTATGCATATTACACACACCCTTATGTGTATGCTATAGTAATATCTGTCACTAAACATAGGGGATTTCCACCTTCCTTTCTTACTGCAACAATGCAACCAATAGGTAAGCGTGTAGAAGGTAACAGGAAACTTAATTAAATTAGAACTGTGCAGCAGAAAACATATATATGCAAGAGTTTTTAGGTTATCAGAATAAAGCATTTTTTTCTTTCTGTAGCGAGCACATCAAAGAAGCCCCAGCCTGACACTGTTTTCTAATAGTGGAGGTTTAGGGTTTTTTTACAGATACAGAAGGTAGAAAACCAAGGAAATTGGGCTGTTTACTCTAAATCACATTTAAATCTCCTGTGAATGTTATGTGCTAAAATCAGCATTTTTGACATCTTAATCCAAATGCATGAATTATCTTCCCACAAAGAACAAGGAGATTAATGAAAAACTGTTCTTTCAGAGCCTTGCTGATTTAATACCTGCTTAAATTCTGCAGCATATCTTGCTCCCATTAAACTGTATACACATGGTTCTTTTTTTTTTCCTATTTTTTAATATTTTTATTGAAAATCTTACATGTATGACTAAAAGTCATGGACGATATCTTTCAGTTCCATTACAAAATCTGTCATATATATATATATATGCCTATATATATATATTTCATACAACTAGAAGCAAATCTACTGAATTATGAAACAATGATTGTCTATTAAAATGTAACTCAAATTAAGTATTTTGTAGATGATTAAAATTATTTTTATTTTCTGTTGGAGCTGAAGGCCACTTTCACGTAATTAATTGATAATGCTGGGCTGCAAAAATTACAAAGCCTTAATGATAATTTCCCATCCCCCAGCCTCACATCACTCATACATTAGAATTTCAGTACAAGGATCCTTCTCTCAGAAAGAAGTACTTTTAGAGTGAGCATCATCCTCTGTGGAGCACCTTCTGTTCACAAACAAAGTTCTGTAAACAATTTTGTGTACCTCTCAGTAATTGCAGGCAGGTCAAGTCATTTCAAGTTGGTACAAGCAAAAAATTTTCAGGAATAGACTCTAATTTAGGAACTCATCTACATTTTATCTAAAACAAAAAAAAAACTGAAATAATACCTAAACCCACTATTTTACTTGAATATATGCCTTATTATCTAGTAATAAATCATGAAAGATGAAGTATAAATATTGTCAGAGTCATAAAAAAGTTGTCTTATTCTAAGAAATCCTACTTCAAAATCATACAGTATATTAACCAACAATAGTTGTCCTTCTGTTTTGGCACTCCTGAACCAGCATAGAAATTACATGTAGTGAATTAACACCTTGGGGAAATAATACTTGTGTGCAGCAGGATCTAAAGATGACCTCTGAAGTTAATAGTATTACATTGCTTAACATAAGAGAGAAATAGAAAAATCTTTTACTGTGATTCATCAGCAGCAAAAGAGAAGGGGAAGGAGAAAAGCAAGGTGTTTACAGTCTTTGAAGCATATAGCATGTTTAACCTTGAAGATTAAATCTTGAATTAAAGACACTCCCAGCTACCTCTGCAGTCTTCTTTCAAAAAATTCAATATACAAATATCTTCTTTAAATGTCTCACTTTGTAATGGCTCAGAAGAACAACTGCACATCCTTGGAGCTTCTCTCCTTTCTGTGGGATGAATGGTGGGTGGCATTGTTTACCGTAATTTCTCCACTTCCATGCTTCATTTCCTACATTTAACTGAGACTAGAGAAAAATCAGCATATTCTGACAAGTCTAAAACCATGAGGCAGTAAAATGGACCTGAATTTAGTGGAGATTGGAGTTCCAAAATAAATATAACACTTTATGTCAAACAATAATAGAAAAGGATAAATTCTCCTGTACAAATCAGAAGAGAGAATAAAAAATAGAAAATAGATAGCAACACCTTTTCTATACCTACACGGGCATCACAAAACTTCCCATCCGTAAGACTACACCTCCATATTTATCATTTTATGTGGATTTTAAGCTGCTTTGTAAGTTGATGACACACTGTGGAGTTTCTTAGTACAAACAATAATTTCTCAAAAACTACCCAGAAAATTACAGAAATTTCTAATTAAATATCCCTGAGAACAAACAGGGAGAAACACAAAAAAAACATTTCCTGGGCTTTTCTTTGTTTTCATCAGTCCTTCTGCTTTTGTTCTAGTAAGCTGTATGCACACAGTAAAGAAAATTTGCTAAATAAATTCTTGCTTGTGCAAATACAATGTACTGTAATATTGTATTGAGTTATATATTTGACAATTTATTTCTTCTTAAAACAGAGACTCTGTATTCTCAATATAGCAATACTTTGAAGGCATCTACAGAGTATAGCCAGCTCACTGAGTTGACTGTATAACATACTCTTGAAAGTCAGCTGCCTCTGCAGGTATTTGAGGGTTGCTACCTATTTGAACGTGGCTGAGCATTTCATTTTATCAAAAATGCCACCAAATGCTCATATTCTGTGTGGTCACTGCAGTCCCTAGGACAAGTCTAACGAAGATATGTTCCACCAAGGAAAAAAAAAACAAAACAAAAGAAACCTAAAATTTTAAAAATGGGGAAATATTTACAACTTTCCTCAGTCTGTTAGATTGAGTTTTCTGTTTTAATATTCTTCAGTGCATTTTCAGAGAAAGGTTCCAAGGCTAGGAGTATAAGCATTCTGGTCCGGTCCCATACATATCTGCAAGCCTTTTAAAACGAGGGCCCCAGTCACTGAGGTAATCGTAGTTCTGGTCAGAGTTTGAGCTGATGGAATCTAAAGAACTGAGTGACTCCGCCACCGAGCCGTTCCCCTCAAATGCGTACGTCTGCAGGGAGTCGTAGGGTGGCGCGCAGGGGTCCACGTCAGCTTCTTTTAGTCTTTCCCAGATAAATTCCCTAAAAATTACATTATCTGGGATACTTTTAAAAGTTGGTCTGCTCAAGAACTGAATCTCAGGTGTCACGTCCCTTCTGGTCTTGGTGTCTCGCATAATGTTGAGGTTCCTCAAGGCAGCCATGTCAAAAGCCTCTGTGTCTTCTTCTCCACCACCCTCATCATCGTACCTGACAATGTTTTCTCTGATATCTCTCTCTTCATCAAAAATGAGGGGCTCTTTTTTCCGTCGCCTCATGGTGACAATTAGCAAGACAAGAACTGGAACAAAGAAAAGATAGAGTTTTAGCAATGCTGAAGTTTTCTTGTATTTTTCCTAATGTTGGAAGTACTTATTAATTTATATGGAGAAGACCCAAGGAAGTAGCAAGAAATTTATGCAGTTAGATGTGAAACATAGCAGACTATGAAATAACTTTTAAACCATAAGCTTTTTAGATCCTAAAGAATCTATTTCCCAAATCATTCAGGATTAGCATCTTCCTCTCTAATTCTAATATCATATATTGTCTGCTAAACATAAATTTCAATACTGGTTCAGTCTGACGATGACAATCTCACAGCCAAGAAATTATAATAATTAAAAAATAAAAAACAAACACCTTTTCCTGAACTCTTAAATGCCCAAGGGATAAAAGCACATTCATAAATTGATGGAATAGAATTTAAACACCATGGTTTGGAAAGTGACTAAATTAAAATGTACAACCAATATCTGCCAAATAAAAATAAAGTTTAAAAATTTTATATTGGAGAACATCAAATTTTTAAGCAATGTGTAAAATAATACTCTCTTAGTTCATGGAATAAAACCACCTCTATATAAGATCTCACTTTCCTGAAAAGTGCAAAGTACTGCACTTGAGATTTATGCCTTACATCTAATGAGAACTGCTAGAGCTAGAGTTTACTGGATGAAGCAGTACTAGAAATGTAATTGGTTATTTAATTTTAACCCTTAAAGTTTCTTTCAGCTTGAAGCTAATACTAAACTGCAGTGGCAGCCAAAAGCACTGAAAGAAACTAGCTCGAGGCTCCTCTTGTTCTAGCACAGTTTTGGTAGAGAAACATCACTGGTGACACACAAAATATGGAACCAATACTATGAATATTGCACCCATCTGTGGGACATGATGGAGTGTGAATCATCCTCCTAGAAAATAATTAATGCTATATTGTAGCATCTGGATAACATTTGCTGAGTTAATGACACTCCTAGGAAATCACAGGCTTCACTATGATTTACAAAATAGCAGTACACTGAAAAGTGTCATTCCACATTTAGTTAATCTCTTCTGATTTTATGATTATTTATAATGTTAAGATTATGTGATTATAGGCATTGATAACATTTTCAGTCTTTACTTAACAATGCCAATTAAATGCTGTAGAAACATGGAAAAGCAAAAGCAAAAAGGTGATAGAGATAAAATTAAGCTTAAGGTTCCCTAGGTAGTCTCTAAAGTGGCCTCCAGAAACTGCATTATGTGGAACTACCAGTCTTGAAAGCCTTTTCATGGATTTTAAAATTAGTATCAATCTAATCATTGTGAGTAATGACTTAATATTAGGATCACTTGGCTAGAATAAACCAACAAGTTGTTGGTTACAATACAGATACAGATATTATGGTACTATTTGGAACAGGCTAAAGCCAGAGATGCCTTCCTGCACTATTTTTATTTTCCTTTGGAGCCACACGTGTCTAAAAATAAAGCTGCAACTACATTTTTTTTCCCCTAAAATTTTTGACAAATATTTTAGGCAACAGTTCTTTCCTTTTTTCTCAGTAGCTAACAAGCACATATCCAATAATCCACCTACTAATAGATGTCTCATGACTATATTAGTACATAATCAACATCACCCTTTCACATTTTTTGCCCCCGGGCATCTACCTGTTTCATCCTTTTTGTATTGAATTCAGAAGCCACTAGTTTGGGGCATTTTGCTTTGAACAATATTTACATAAGCAGTTTAATAATATGAAATATTGACCTTTAAAGTGACATTTGTGAAATTTCAAAACATTCTGATATTTGTATAATAAGCTGTAAATTATACAGCAGAGAACATAAAATTGTCATCAGATACAATTGCACCCCACTCTTAATGTTTTTCCTTATTGTAAAAGATATTTTAAAGTGAAATTAACTTGCTGACAGTACAAATAGATATTTAAAACAAGATTTCTATTGACATAATTTCTTAATTATTGTTTTTAACATTTACCGCAATATTTTAATTGCCATATAAGTAAGCAGCCAATCATTTACTTTACTCAAGTGTAAATGCATTTTTACTCTACTGTCTCTCTTAACATACTTCATGTTGAAAGTTAAAGACATGCTAATAAGTGTAAAATAAGAAACTTAGTAGGAAGGCCTGCCTAAAGGTACAATAAAAATCAAGACACAATGAATGTTTTATATAGTGTTCCTTCTACCTCTCACACTTGCTTGAAGCCAAGAAAAATATGGAGTCTTTCTAAAGGTTAAATATTTTAGCATTTAGATAACTTTATAAGATTATTAATTTCTAGCCTTTCCAACAGCCATGAACAATAAAGTTTAACCTCTAAATGAAAAAAGCTTTAGCTGCATTGCAGGAGCTGCAGAAATGAATACAAGCCCTAAACAATTTTTATTGCTATTTAAATCAAATGCAAATGGTTTCAAAGTTTTTTTCATTTCTCATTAAGTCATGGTAGGTTTTTATTTCCTACATTTATGACAAAAGCAGATATTAAATTAGTAATTAGGGACAGTCTGAACTGCTAAAGACCTAATTTCATGATTCTTAGAAAATAAATATTAGAGTGGAAAACCTTTTGGCACATATGTATTGCACATTGGGGGCACTAGACTGGCTCCATACAGATACACCCAACTCATACTAAGGAGATGACAATACAGATTTCGTATGTGAAGTAATAAATAAAGAAATCAATCAATATTTTAAGCAACTAATTATAAAGTCTTAATAACCAGAATTAGCAAAGACAGATTTAAGCTAACCTTTTAATTCTTCTGATTTACCTGAATTTTTAGAAATATTGATTTCCTTTAATAGGTACAATAGCAAAAAAAAAAAAATTGTTTGTCTTTATATTAGCTGTGGTAATAGACAGTTTTATCCTTGTCTCTAGTATACATTTAACACTAATGTTTGTAGTTTAAGTACACCCACCTTTGAATGCCAGAGTGGATTTTTGCTTTGCCACTTTTCAGTGTAATTTCTGGAATTATCATGAAATATCCATTTTGGTATGATCTGGTAATAAGTCAGGTTTAGTTCACCCGAACATATTTCTCTGGTTTAGGATTAATTTTTCCTTTTGTACTCAAGGCAACTGCAACGTAATTGTAAGGAAGCCATAAAAGTCGTGAGACACCCTGAGGGAGAAGACTACGTGCAGAGCTATACAGAAAGGCACGGACCTAAATCACAAGCATTACCATGATTTGTATACAATCCTACACCCCTAAGCCAGGAATTTACTATAGCAATAAGCCACATCAGCTGCGAGCAGATCTGCACACTGGTTTATGCCTTAGGTGTGCCATGATTCATAAAGCTGATGATTGGAGATCCCCAGCCATCTATGCAGCACACTAATAACCTATTTAGTTATACCTTGCAGTTGCCAGTACAGTCAGATCAGGTTTGGGGATTACAGTGGCCAAGACTCAGAAAACTTGAATTTAATTCCCACTTAACAAGCTTCACTTATACCTGTTGTTTAATCAGTTTGGACTGATATTTGCAAAGTGACTGTGACCTTTAAATGCCCACACTGAGTGACCCTAATCAGCTCCCTAACTTTCAGAAAACAGCTGCTGCATTTAATATTCAACCACTTTCTGGAAGTGTTGCTTTGGGTAGCCCTAGTTAAATGTTTTCCCCCAGTTACACATTTATCACTTTTAAAACTGCAAGGCCAAACCCTACACATATTACATAGTCACATTCTGTACACGTTATACTTATTTAGAGAATAGGATTCTTATGACTAGAACTGCTTCTTCTTGTTTACAAATCACAGTTATGTGTTCTGATTTAATTTGGGTTTTGCAGGTATTTTGATAATGATAACAAATTTGATGTCTTTCAACTGAAAAAAAAATATTTAAAGCTATATTTTTCAAGTTTCATTAATGTATTATCCTTGTATACTCTAGTGCCACACCAATAGGAAGCTTTCTTCAGTCTTCCTAAGAAAATAGGTGACACTAATAGATTACATTCAGAAGTATGAAAAACAACAATTATGAAGAAGTATTGTGCCAATATAGCTTTCCATTGCATCAGTACACAGAAAATACTTAACCTCCCAAATGTGATTAGGTTATCAACAGGTGAATATTGTTTGTGTGATTTTATGTAAACATTTTATGCTAAACAGTTGTTACAAAAGCAATTACTGTTTCTGGAAGATGCTAACTGAAAAACAAATTACCTTGAATTAAATTACCATATAATTTTCAGAAAAGTTAAAAAAATTCTACTTGCTTTCCTCAAAGTGAGGTGTAGTCCAAAATTAATCAAACTACTTTTTCATATACTTTTTATGTTTTTTTAGATTTTTTCCTTCTGTAAAACTTAGCCTTACTGCATAATTGGAAAGCTGTTTTGAGTAATTAAAAAAGTACTGGAATTTTCTTGTGAAATAAAATTTACACTTTAAACTACATCAGTCAGTATGAAGATAGAGATTTTGTATTTAAATGTTAGCTTTTAAAAATTATTTTAGTTTGAAAAAATAGTCTATATCATGTTATATGCAATCATCATAAAAGAGTGTAATTCAATAATGTTCTTCCTTCTTAGAGTCAGTGAAATCATTGTGCTTATCTAAAATTGATTGGTTGCTTAAGTAAAGTAGTAACACTAAGAAATCCCACTGAGACAATCCAGGTTTTGGTAAAGACAAATGGTTATATATCAGCCATAGGGATGTATTGGGCAAGATCAAAAACTATATCATACTAACTTTAAAAAGTAAGAGCTGGTTGAGAATTCAGGACACTGGTGCCAGAATGCATGTAATCATTCTATCCATGCAAATTTCATGCTTTCCCTGCTTTACAACCAGCACCCACATTAAGATGACATTGATCAATGTGACTGGATTTGCACTGCTTGTTAATCTTGGGTTAGGAAAAGGTATTGATCCAGTAGACTGTATCCTCTTTTAACTGATAAAGTCTTACACAAAAATGTGCATCCCTTGCTCAAGTCCTGGAACCACATGCCAACAAACAGCTGAAGCCTGTTTTTATGCTGGACTAGTGATCTTCAGCATTTTTCTCAGGAATGAATGCAAAGAGCAAAAGGGCAAAAGTAAATTCCTAGAAATGCCACCATGCATCTGATCCCAGAAAACATATTCTAGGAGCAAATGAGAGAAGAAGAAAGACTCTGGGACCAGACAAGAAGCTGGGTTTCACTGGGCATCAGGGATGCTTAGGTACCTCTTCATTGTGGACCCTGGCATGTGGCTGAGACTAAAACAGGATACAGTACAAAAATGCAGTACTCAAAGCCAGGATTATCACACAAACATAGCCTAACCTGTTCCTGAAGCTTTGAACTGTACCCAAAAGGAACAGTTTAGACTGGAAGTGATGGTGGCATATACAAATGTCTTTTTGGATAAACAATGCTGATGCCTTCAGACAGATGACTTTGGAAACCCAAAGTCTTAAACAAATAAAATCAGTGGTGAGGTGGTAATATGCAAATTTTTTTTTTCCAAACCCTTGTTCAGAATACTTTAAAAATAACTGGAATAAAAGTTTCCTATGTAATCTTCAGAAACTACCTTCTCATGTATAACAAAAATGGTGACATTTCCTTTTGGGATCAAATGAATTGCTATGGTTACAGGACTTTTATTCCTAAGTATATTGGACTAAAGTTTAAAGTGGATGTTTTTTCACTGATACTAATGCCAGTTGATATAAGAGAATATTTTTATATCTTTTTGAACTCTAACATTTAGCTTCATGTCCAAATGAAGTTCATTTGTGTACATAAATTGCCTAAAAATGCTACTAGAAAAATGGTATTTAAAAATGTTCATTAAAACTTTTGGCAATAATTCCCTTCCATTTCTTAAACCTAGGCCTAACCATGTGTTGAGTGAGAATAAAGTGTTATGGTGTTAGATTTTTTTTTATGTCACGGAGATGGAAAACTTTAGAAATGCCACCTCCTATATATATATATAGCTACTGAGCAAATTGTTTGAGTTCATTGCAAAGGTAATGATTTTTATTACTCTGTAAAAAAGGTATGCAATAAGTTTTTCATTTCGGAATCCTTTAGAAATATTTTAGCAGAAGGAGCATTTTTTTCTAATGGTTTCCAGTGACATGAACCAGAGTGTGAAAGAAGACGTATCTGTATATGGTGGAAATACTGCCATGAACAGAAGTTTGGACACAAGTCTCTTGATTTGACTTATGCAAATTACTTTGATAACAGTGGCAGATAAACATTCACTGGCATTATACCAGCATAAGAAGACTGTGGTTTTCTCCGTTTCCTTAGACTGGTATGTAGAGACAGGGAATAGAAAAATCTCTTAATTTATAGCAACACTGATGAAAATTCTTGTATGCTGAACCAGGTACCCTTGTTAACATAAGAATTTTCAGATAAAGAAAAAACTTCACTTTTGCTCACCTTATTCTTCATCTTTATGTCTTGATTTGAGTGTTTAATGACTAGATATTACCTGAGAAATGGTAGGCAAACGAGGATGTTGACACCATTCCATTATTTTCCACTGCCTCTTATCTAGTTGCAGTTACACTGCTCAATATAAAATGCAGCTCTGCTACAACTTGTAGAAGTAACAAAAGATCACTCTGCAAATGATGTCACTTAATTATGATTCTCATCAGTAAATTGCAACTGTTTAGTTTCTGAATATCTTTTATTCCATGCAAATCAGTAAATGTTTAAAAACAGTTATGTCTGTGGAAAAGGGACACACTGATACTGGTTATAGGTGGAGTATGCTAAACCAAATGCTTCCATAAACTGCATTGTCTATCTCTTAAATATTGCACTTGATGCAAGTCATGTTTTTTTTTTTTCTTTTCCTGTTGGTTCTTATATCTGTCTGGAGGCAGCTTGATATAGAAAAAAGTGTCTAAATTGATAATCCCAAGATAAAGGTTTTTTTGTCCTAATGATACAAAACTCTGTTCATTCTTGATTACTATCTGTGCCTGTTGACAGAAATCAGGGTGGAGGGGAATGTTGAAGCCTATACACATGTATCTTTTGCCACAATGCATTGAATGGAAAATAAGGGTAACAGAAAGAAAACATACCTAGCAGTGTCAAGACACAAGCCAGTATTGCTATCAGGGCTCCAGTGCTAAGTCCTGCAGGCAAGATATATGCTTCTGCATTGCATGTCTGAGCAATACCATCTGCATCACAGTCACAGACCCTGATGGTGAGAGTATTAGTGCTACTAAGTGAAGGTGATCCACTGTCCACTATGAATATTGGCAAGTAGAAAACAGACTGTTCCTGTCTTCGAAACCCATTTCTTTTGGTTAATATTGTCGCAGTATTATCTAGATAAAGGAATAAAAAGACAAATTATAAAATATGTGACTTTTCTAAAACACAAGCCTATAAATACTATAAATATACTATATAGTATATATAGTATATATAT
>WBNO01035127.1:0-13015 GCA_013400575.1 Peucedramus taeniatus
AACAAACAAACAAACAAAAGAAACCCCACAACACCCCACCCGCCACAAAAAAAAAATCTCTGTATATTCAGGATGTGTCATAAACATCTAAGTGGGAAACCTGCTCTCTAGATCTCATTTCCAGAAGGTGTTTTCTCACAGAAAAAGGACGGATGCACTTCACATCTCCTAAAAAGCCCATCCATCTCCCGATGAGCTCAGGAGGACACATCTCTGAAATCTAAATAGTGTTCAACTTGTACCTCACCTTCCAAGGAGAGTGTCTGACAGGTCAGTTCTTCCAGACTTTACTTTATCCAATGTTGCTCAGGCTTACTCTTGTATTAGCAAGAGTTCTCATCAATCATTTTGAAAGTTTAGATTTACAATGGTGTTGGACTCCCTGTCCCTATGTCAAAAATTTTCTACGGATTCAACTTAGGCTGGACTCTGCTTTTTCTAAGGGAATCCACACTTTCCTCTGTATTGCACCAAATGCAAGGGTAAAATTTCATCTTTTATGTCCCTCTGCATAGAAACAGAAGCAAATATGAGGAAGTCTAGAGGCACAAGTGTTTCCTGTCATCAAGTGTTCAGATATGTATTCTTTTTCCCTGTAATTATTACTTTAATGTTCATAAAATAAAAATTGCATGCTTTGTATGTAGCCCTCCATGGTTGGCTATAATCTAGAGGAAGTACAAACCAACTGAAGTGATCAAAGTTATATCAAGCAACTCAATAATGTTATAGCAACCAACTGTCACTCTACTGCCCCAACATCCATCAGATAAAAAAATTGATAGTGCCCCAATCAATTGGTATAAGGGAAATAGAGTTATTATATGCTGGTACTGTGCCAGGGGATCAATATCTCCTTCAAACACAAACATCTCTTCCTGGCTTTGACATTAATTATCCACAAATATCTCCACATTGATATGCCAGTGGGAAACCATTATCCTATGTCAGCATTTAATAACTTTGGTATTCCCCTTTAATCCTCACTGTGCTGACTTTACCTCTCTTGACAGCCACCACTTCAGGATATCTCTCTACTCCTTCACTTCCCTCATAAAGGATTTGTAGTCATATTTGTATCTCATGCAATTTCCAACTCATCTTCTCTTTTGCTGAAAGGTTACACCCATCAGACCTGAAGGTTCATGAAACTGACCTCATAGACAGGTGCATGGTAAATGCCAGGAATTCCACTGGGACATCAATGGAATTTCCAGCCTTCATGTGTACTTTCTATCTACTGTGGAGTCATTTGTGTCACCTACTATCAATGTTTACATTATAAATGTTAGCAGTGATTTTTGGTCTGTGATGGCAGCCACATTAAGCTTTCACCTGAAGCCCAAAATAAAAAAAAAAATTAAAAAAAATCAATAACATAAGGGAAAGAAACATTATGGAAGATTTTATTTTGGTTTTCAGAAGGATCAATGAGAATTCTCTTCTTGTGGAATTAGATCTCTATTTAAATCCCCAAGATTCCACAAGGATCTGTTGGTGTTAGCTAAGTGTCAGATCACTACAAAGATGTTCCTCTGAACACTGAAGGAAAAAATCTACCATTTTCAGAAAGATATTTTCTCTATATTTTTATAACTTCACACTTCTCTTTGTTATATTGGGTTGAAATTTACTAATATACCCAAATTATTAGGAAGGACAGGCACAGATAGACAATAGGTAACATCTGTCTCATTTTCTTAATAAAACAAACTAAAAATCTTTGCCTTTTAAAGTGTGGAATAAAACTTAAAAATATGAACTCAAAAAGCTGAAATATGCAAAGGCAAAATATCTAAAGAAAAAACTAGCCCTGATGACAAGATAAAGAATTATATGCAAGAGTCATGGTGTTAAAACAACCTCACATCTTAAAGCAAACACAACAAGTAGCATGAGACTTGAGTTTGTGTTGAATATCTAAAGCAGCACCACATGGAGTCAAGTTCATTATGATATGCCAATGAAGCAGACTCAGATGATGAAAATCATCAATCTTGGAGCTGTTTCTATGGGTTGTCAAAGAGAAGCTGGTAAATGCAACAACACCAGCGAATTCTCCCAATGAAAAACAGTAGAAGCGTATTTTCACTGAAGAAAACAACTGCCCCATATGGTAGTTGCTTTTTTTATCTACAAGAGACCTACTCTTTTGCATGCTGATACTCCCACAGTTCTTGCCACCTCCTATCCTGTACCTTTAGTAAAGCTGTGTCTCTTTCTTTTGAAAAGGTTGTTTGTTGGTTTTTTTGTTTTTTTTTTTAATTTGGAGATGGCAGAGAAAGCTACTAGTCTGACAGGTAAAACCATAGATTAATTGATTCATATGAGTTATTAAAATATACCCTGAATATTAGGGATGCCCAGTCTATCCAAATTATTTTTAAGTTTCACAAGTTGTTGAAAACATAGTAAACCCAAGGTATCATAACATGAGATAAAAACTGTTTTAAGCCTTATATTGGTCAGTTGCAAGTAAGACTCTTAAGAGACTAGTGGAAGAAGGCAACTCAGTATATTGCAGGCTCTTCCCTGATTTTTTATCAGCAGGCCATAGTTTAGATAAACAGGAAAGGAGAGTATTTCTTGTTTCTCCTTCTGACATAAGACACATCCAGAAACATAAGTATGAGCAGATTGCAGTCTCCATTGAGACAACAGAAGAACTTTAAGTGCAAATTTAAATTGGGAAACTGCATTTTATTGTATTAAATGGGATTATCTTCTGCAAAATTTGTATACTCTATCGTAGACATCTCAGACATGAACACTAAATCAAACCCTAAACCATAAAGACAGTCCTTGAGTTTTCCAGGACTGCAAGAGCTGAAATTTGGTATGGTACCTCTTGTCCCAGTCCTGCAAAATAAACCCTAGCAGTTTCTACAACATTTGTTTTTCTCCTGCAATATAAGGAACAACAAAAAACAGACCCCAAGGCACATTTCATATAAAATTGTTTTAAAAGACAGCTCATATGCCATAATTTTCAGCCAAGTTGCTTTTAAAGTATTCATTTTATTTTTCCAAAATCTTGGGATTTAGCTTGAATCTCATTTTATTGCTATGTGCCATAAAATCATTACTCACACATTTGGTTGTTGATTTTCTCAGACCCTCAAATCAAAACAGAAAAGGTTAAATTCATTAAAACACACAGAAGTTGCACAGAAATCAAAGTAAATTACTAATACCCTGCTCAGGCCTTCTATATTTATATTCCCTAAAAATTTAAGCAATTTGATTTCTGGCTTACTTTAAATTACTCATAAGTGGACAATTGAAATTATTTGGGAGCAGATCTAAAATGTCTGAGATGACTCATTTGAACAAGCCAGAAAAAGACATGAAGTATTTTAAATAAATATTTAAAAATAGTAGTAGCTATTTGGCAAAAATTAATACACAAAAACACTTAGCAAAAGTAGGCTGCATACATCCACACTTCCCTGTCAGAAGTGTAAGTAATGAAATACAAATTTAATGAAGATAGAAGTTCAGTGAACTAATATGCCTGTCTAGTACAGTGATTATGTTAATGTCTATTGCTATTTCAAATCTTCCTTACATACAGTATTCAGAGCCTGGCATCCAGGTTTCTGCATTACTCACCCAATGCAAATCCCTCAGCAATTGTAGGAAACACAGGCTGTGCCTTTATATTCTACACTGTGTCTACATTCACACACCTCTCCCTTCGCTTCTTTTTGTGTGCAAATGATGATAGTTTCTGACACAGGACATTATGTATTTCATAGAGAGAACATACTCATTCTGTGGGAAAGATGCTGAATTTTGATAGCTCCAAGGTATATGGGGGAGTAACAAAGGCTTATATTCAAACGCCCATATGTGTAAACAAAAAGCATGTTCCTTTGAACCCCACCAGTTTTCTTCTAAGTCTGCCTTTGGGGCACCCCAGTGCCATTCTGACTGCTGGAGAAGCATTGATTCCCAGAGCTGATCTGTTGCTGCTCTACAGAGAACACTGCAGACCCAACATGTGTTTCCATACAGTGGCCAGAGAGCGCTGACTTTGCATTTGGGAAGAGGCTGTACAGAACAGCCTTGAGCTCTACCTCACCTTTCCTGCATATGATGTCCATGCTGCATTGATTCCTTTGCCACTAAGTGCAGTATTGAGCATCCTTTTCTGTCTATGTCACTATTAAATGTAGGCCATGATGAAGATAGCACCCATTGTGTCTGCTGTGCCTCAGTTGTAAGGCAACAAGTGAAACAACCTGACCTGTATTGATTAATGCTGACTTTTAGTTTAAGACAGGTGTTTTTTGTTCACTTCCTTTTGTTCCCTTGAAATATAAGATTTAACGTAATACAATAGAAGGGCATTTATTGCTGCCTATAGTGCCAATAGCCTTTATCTAAAGACCAAAGCAAAACAGTCAGTTTCACTTGAGTTATCTTGATCCTTGTACTAAACGAATATTAGCAAAACAGGTGATTAAATACTATGTGTAATATATGAACCTGATACAAAATACAACGAAGAGTAATAGGCAGACACAAGACTAAAAATAATAAATTATTGTTGTTATTCTTATTACTATGCTTTGTCAAGCTCTCCTACAAAACATAAGATGAAGTTAAATAATAACTGAAGTCAAATTTAAAAATGCGGCCCATGGGACTATCTTACAAGTGTTCTGAGTACAGAATACTCACGAGTTCATCATCTGTTGTTGCAGCTTAGCATTTTCTGAACAATGACAAGCAATTATCTTTGATGTAATGCTCCCTCTTAAAAGTACTTCTAATAAGAAGATGTGAGAGCAATCTCAAGTGGACTGTGATTTCATTGGAACTGAAAGTTAGATTCATCTATATTTTATAAATCATCCAAAGAACCACTAGATTTGTAACCATTTCCCCCCTCATAATGAATTCATGGACAATTTTGCTCAACTTCACAACAGTTAATCAGATTCATATTCTCCTAAAATAATTGTGTATGCTTCTGCTATGTTTAAAAGAAAGGGAATTTATGTTTTTGTTTCCTGAAAGGATAGGTGTGCGTGCTCAGCTAAGAGCTTAAGGCAAAAGTTCTCCCAGTAGGCCTTTCAAAGACTCTAAGTACCTGTGTGAACTATTTAGGTTATAAATCCTTCATTCAGGTTAGTGAAGCAATTGGAAGGTGTATCAGGTTTGGGTGCCAAGCAAGTATCTAACTTTGGCACACTGCAGGTAACTGTGTTACAACCCCTACAGTTTTTATAATGTAAGTTAGCATTACAATCAAACTTGTCAGGTAGCTTTGAATTAGGTAAAATGGACTCCAATCCTGCTTTTGCTTAAGATACAGTTAGACAATGAGGTAAACTGCCTTTGCTGAATAAGTACTCTCAACTTTTTCTTGGCATAGCAAATTAAAAGAGATGTTTTTCCCATTTATACTGGCAAACAAATAGAGCAGCTTCAGGGAATTTTTCCTTCTCTATCTAGTTAGTATAGTTGTTGGATCACAAAAAACAACCTTTATAAAAAACCAGGATGAAATTAGGCATGAACCAGATAATTTTTGTAAATATATAGGATTCAAAAATGTAGTGCATTTGCAATTGTTTCATTTCATTTTAGCTGCAGACTCAAGTAAATCTTCAGGGTAGTATCACCACACAAAAAGTGTAAGTCAGTACTCAGATCTTTTCCTTGCAAGATGTCTCAAAAAAAAAAAAAAAAGAATTTCAAACATAATTGCAGAATGCAGCCAAACAAATAATTTCCATAACAACTCATGGGTTTATTTCCAAATTCTCCTTTTATTTCACCTCTGAGCTTGATTAGCCCAAGGGAAAGGAAAAAGAAAACAACCACAAGCAGAATACAACCCTTTATATTTCACCACTCCTTCCTCACAGCTGTGAATTGTACTCGGCCTTAAAAGAAACCAAACTTCTAAATCTAGCTTGAGATTTTTGTGATCCTTCAATAACCTGTGCCATAACTCATTCACACAACTGTTTAGTCTCACAAAATGACCCTATCTTTAAATAATTACATATTAGACTCCATCTCCTAGGTTTTTGCTTAGTGTTTTCCCCAAATTGTTGACTTGCATGCTTTTTTCCTTTTTGTCTTTCGTTATTGAAGGAAGAGGGAGGGAAGGTAAAGAAGCCACATGTAATTCAATGCAAAAATCCAACACAAGATCCCCAAGAGATCCCTGTAATCTTTTGCACAGAGCCTCCATTCTCAGAGGCCCTTGACTCCCCTGGTGGCTCCATGTACTGGGATCTAACTATAGCTACCAAATACACATTTCCTCTGCTCGACACCACCCTCCACTCTCTACACAAGTTTTCTTCTACTTCCCTGGCCCAGTTTTGCCTTTAAGAACTGATCCAAGTGTGGCAGAGCCGGACAAAAGTTGCCTGGAGCAGTCTAGGCACTTCCACAGACACCTCACTTAGCACCTCACTCCAGGGGCTGCTAAGCTTTAAGTGATTCTGGCCAGCTTTGTACCCACAACTGGCCTCATGTCCCTTGGCACTAATAATTCACAAAATACTGGGAGAATTACTGCCCTGGCCCTGAGTTACTCTGGAGTAACTGGATAAGATGGTGTTAAGATATGTCTTACTAAAAGCCCTAAGGAAAAAAAGACAAAAGCCCCACTGAAATAACCTGAAATGTTTCATAACAAATATTAAAGTTTTCAAAAAAGGCAGAAATGTTAAGAGTCATTACAAGAATATTTAGGCAACCATAACCTTCATCGCACCTCACATAAATGTGCCTCAATTCAGTGAAAGCTGCACTAGAAACAGGTCTCTAACTACCAGGATTTGATTTAGAGAATCTTTTGTGACACCTGCCTAAGCAACATCTGGCTCCTGCCCTGAGTGCCAATACCACACAGCCTATAAACCTGCCAATTAGAAGTCACACACTGAAAATTAAATTTCATTAGTGGAATTGAAGTTGTGAGCTCAAGCTGGCAAATCTACATCACTTAATAAATCAGCATGAGCCTACAAGCATTCAACATTACGAAGACTCAACACATTTTTACACAAAATAGCTCTTCCCCTTTGCCATCTTAGCCACATTTGCATTAGTTACTGATCCAGCTGTGCCACTGTCACACCTGCTCCTCTCTGGTCTTCTGAGAGGCACACATCAATTTGATTTCTGCTCCTACCATCACAAAATCCATAATTTCTTTCCTTTTCTAGCCATATGCATCTATCTACTCAAATTTATTTTCATTCAACACAAAAGCTAAACTGGTTTGCCAGAAATCAGTCATCTCAAAGCCAAATGATCAATGCACACCCTGAAACAGAATGATTTAAAAGTAAGAGACAGGAAGGAAAGACCAAAAAACCCTTAAAATTTAATGGAAAACGAACTTCTTTTTATTGTTACATGCAGTCAGCATCCATTTGCATCATACACTTAACATCCCCTTCTGTTTCTGCTCTCCTTGTAATCCTTCTTCCTTATAACACTGTGCTCCTACAGTTCCTTGGGATTTTCCCGTCTCTCCCATCTGTGGAGGTTGTAATTCCCCCTAGTCAAGGTGAAATGAGATTTCAATTTGGTACAATAGTGATATTTCATCTCCATAAGTAATGACTTCATCATATGTAATACTGCCACTGCTACATTTTTCCTAGAGCAAAAAATTGCACTCACCTCTAATGTGTTTCAAAGAGACTGTGAATCTCTCCAGAGCAGAAAAATCTCTACCAAATCTCTACTGAGTGCATTAATCTTGTTTTTTAAAAGTTAATTTCTGGTGCTCCACCTGGGTGGTAAAGAGCAGCAAAGGCCCTGTTTCCTGACAAGGTGATTCAACACTCTGAAAATTGAGCCCCTGGACTTAGGGCCCAAAGTGCTCCAGAACTGAAGCATTCAAAGCCACTAGTCACTGCTGGACAAAGCTTCAGCCACTGCCTAATTCCTAGCTATTTTTTCTGTGATGTATCCATGTCTACTGCACTTAAAAACATCTCCTAAACATAAATTTTACAGCTTCTATTAAAAAAAAAAAATAAATTATAGCTTCCAGCACATGCGACTGCAGATAAAATCTTCTCAAGAAAGTTGACTGCAACCCACTGCAGAGCTGCTGGAAACAGGATTACACAATATGAACATGTATCAGGTAGAACAGAACTGACAGCCATCATTTTCATTTCAGACACAAAGGAGACATAGAAGAGATCTTCATTTTTTTATAGAAGTAGGTCCCATGTATCTCATACTTTTTTCTTTCTCTTCCAAGCACAGTAATATCAATGAACATCCTTGATCTGACCTTAGAAATTCAAAGCTTAATGTATGAGAGAGAAAAGGGGTTTTAATAAAAAAGATAACACATCTGTGAGAAATGGAAGTAGGTTGTTTATCATTATTAAAGGTTTGTCATTAAATAGATTCATTTGCATCTTAATAACATGATCAGCTTTTTCTAATATGCACCAAAATGAGACCGGCTATACCTTCTTAAGACCACAGGATTGAAAATACCATCAATCTGTTCTGAGTGAATGGCACTCCTGAGATTTCCAATAGGGCTGTAATAAAAGTCTGTGGCACTTTGAGAAATGCAGGTGGTAAAGGGGAAAAAGCTGCAGTCTTGCTCCTGGGAATTCTCAAATCATAGCTCACATCAACTCTGAAATGTCTAAGTAATGAAACAGAAGTCAGAACACAGAAGTCCTATCGCTGTATCATTCTTCCCATTTCTCAGAGAGAAGTGGGAAGAATGAGAAATGAACAAGTTCTCCATCTGATCTCAGAAGGATTTTACCACGGCAATAAAACGGACCCTGCTGCAACAGGTCCTGCAATAAGACTTTTCTGGATGGAAATACTGCAAGACTCAAGACAACAGAACAAATAACTCTCTGAAACACTGTCTGGATGGTGTCACTCCATACTAATCAGAGCACAACTTGAAAATAGGATGAAAAACTGCAGTATATAAGCACATGACAAATAAATCTTGCTTTGCTTCACATCAGGGCTCAGGTGCAATCAATAAGAACCATCATTACTTTAACTTGAATGAGCAAATTTCTCATTATTGATTGATGGCTGTTATGTGGGGGGAAGAAGTTGGACCACTCCAGACAAGTTTTTGAGTGCATGCAACTTACTTTTCTCGTCCTGAAGCATTACTTTTTTCCCTCCTGCCTAAGCCTAATGGGAATTAACACTAGACTAAAACTGAAAACCTTTCTGCATACACACAACACACTCAAATCAGACAACCTTGCAAGAAAAGGGAGCAGATGGGCTCCCACTAATGAGATGACTTACCCTTCAAAATGAATGCTTGATAAAAAGGAAATAAACCAAGCTTGCTCTACACGCTATTTTTTCCCCCAGTACAACTATAGCAGGAGGATATTTTATTTTTAATTTTTTTAAAAAAGATTAGCTGTCTTAGACATGATAAGTCATAGGGTTCCCTGAAACTGCCAGTGGGATGCAGTTTTGGCCTCCTCTTCTGCCTTCTGAAGCATTTTGGGGCTCTTGAAAGGCATATAATGCTCACAATATTCTGTGAATCAGACATAGAGGGTGATATAGGGAGCACAAACTCATACTGAAAGCTTGTAAAAGACCTCAGATCACATCTCAGCTCAGTTAAGTACAAAGACAAATCCTCAAAATGTACTGGGAACATACCTCTTCTCCAGTAGCATCTGTGTTTTAAACCTCACTGCCTAGGTTGCCTTTGCTTAATCTTTATGCAAAGATTAAAGACTAAAGATTAAAGATTAAAGACTAAAGGCTTAATCTTCAATTCAGCTGAAAGAAAAGCAGTTTCATCAACTCACTTTTAACCTGTTTGCTGACCTATGGTCTTTCCTGTGGAACTGATACTGGAAAGGCATGCAGGACAGCAAATCTTCATACAGTTGGTCACTATCTACAGCAAATTATGAAAGTTGGTAGAATTAGGTACAAACTTTTATTTAGCTACAAAATCTGACAATATTATAGCCACACCTATAAAAAGCTTTCTGTCTGTGTGAGGTCAAGAAAATTTGGTCAAGAAAAACCCACATTCTCTTGTACCCTGGCATAATTATGGTATATGAATTCATCATATGAAATGTGAATGTTTCCACTACTGGGGCAGCTTAGCCTCATGAGAATGAGCTGGAATGGTAAATTTTTTCCCCTGCCTTCTCATGAGGACAAGATGACCTTTAGTTTTTCTTAGATTTTCTCGTTCTTCAAAAATAATACATAGGTTTTGCTTAACCATTTTGGGATCAGAAATTCTTTAAGAAATGCATGCTGCAATTCAATTCCTTGTGCAACTCATACAGCACTGCAACTCCTTTGTGAATGGATAAACATGAGCTCAATAAATCAGGAAAAAAATTCTGGGGAAGTTTATTGCAACTTTGAATTTTATAGGGAAGTGAGAAACAGTATCCCAGTAAATTGGTTGTTATGTGCATGTATGTGTGCTGTGAGGGGTGGGGTGACATCTGATCCTTTCTCCAGCCTTTACAGCTGCCTGCCAGCCATTGCTCTGGCAAGGTCCTTCGTGAATATTGTCTCCTGCCGTACTAAGCAAAATCCAATCTCCAATAAAACCCTCCAGTTGTGGTGTGACTATCCATGAATGGGAAGATTTGTTTTCCATTAATACTTGTACAGTAAGCTGAACCTCACAGAAGTTCATTTAATGAGAAAACAAAAGGAACACATACACATGCTGCAGAAGAAATTTTAAACTGGAGTGAATAATAGAAGTAAATAACTGTGGCAGCTTTACCAAAGCATCTACAAAAACACTTAAAAATTTCATAATTTAGTAGTGGCAGGGAAAAACTTTTTTTTTTTTTTTTAATTCTAAATGAATATATATCCAAAAATATATCTAATCACTTCAAGCTGTCACCACCCACCCCTGGAATCTGAGGGTGGAAAAGAGAAGGAAAGGAACTGTTGATGATGGAATGCTGTTATTTGTTCATTGTCAGTGATCAGGGACAGAAATAGCTCTTCCAGTGCAAATTTTTCTGTCTGAGGGTCAACTCATCTTTTTCAAAACTAAGCAGTGCAAGATGCTGCTGCTACCACAGCTAACTGGAAAGTTCAAAGCATATAAAATCCATGAAATTTTTAATTCTGTCATGAAGAGCCCTGAAAATTCCAGCCTAATACATCCATAATTACCTAAGGCTCCACCTACCCAATGCAGAAGCTCCAACAATGGAATTTTTCTAATGTTGCACCATATTTAGTGTCGTCTTGAAACTCCAGGTACTGCAAAGAAGAATTGCACTTTTGTAGCTTTTTTCCTCGGCTCACTTTGATAAATGCAGAGAAAACAATCTCAGATTTTGACCCTCAAGGAAGGTGAAATAAGAGAGATCTTATGATTTTAAAATCAGTCTCGGGATGTCCATTCCTAATTTAAAAATGGAAAGACACCACCTCTTCTCCTTGGTCACAATTGCCTGGTAAAGAGAACGCTTCCTACATAACACAAAATTTTTGTGGATGCACATATAGGAACAGTTTTATGTCCTCACTTGAGCAAACAAAACAGACCATTAAGGTGTCAACTATTCTCTGTGCTACTCCACATGCCTATCTATGAATGACCACCACAGGAGCCTGCTGCAAACCAGCACACCTACCACCCCAGTGACTTGCAGCTTCAAAAACACCAAAGGAAGTGGCTTCAGAACATAAACAGGTAACATTCCTTACACAGAGCTATCCTCAGGGCATTTTTTAGTTTAATTTCTAACCCCACAATTCCAAACCAGAGAGCTAATCTAGCAGAAATACCAAACCAACAAAAACCCCTCCCACCAAAAACCAAAAATACCAGACAACACCAAACAAAGAAATCCCACCACCAAAACAAGAAAACCAACCAGCCAAACTACCAAACAAAACAAACAACCAAACCAAAGCAACTCCTCCAAAAGCCCAAGAAGGTATGCTTCCTCTCCACCATTTTTGTGGCATTTCTGAAACTCCTATATGGAAAATAGAAAAGTTAACTATAAGCAAATTTCATCTCCCTAGCTGGTAGCAGCTTTCTACCGTCACCCTTAAAGGCCATTTCATTCGATAATAAATTCATCATGATATCAAATTTACATAATGTTTTTCAATGACTTATTAATATGCAAATATTAGAAAAAAAATTTGAAAATCCAAATGTTCCTAAAACATGAAGATATGCTATTTAAAAATGGGGGTGGGGTGAATCAAATGGAACCTCACCACTGCACAAATAAAGCACAGCCAGAGAATACAAGAGCTCTAGACCACCTGCATTGAGCATCCTGTAGCTGTCCTAGGCATTCATGAAACCAAAAATGTATAATTTTGAAACACAAGGAAATAATTATTAGAAAATATTACAGCTGCCTGTCACTATTTAGAAGAGGTAGGAAAAGAAAGGAGTAGATGATGGCTCCACTGTTGGAAGCTGAGGCAAGAGAAGAATTCTAGGACAGGTTTCCAAGCATCTGCCTGTAAAGCTCAAGAATACTTCACAAATAATCCTCAAGACTTTTAATGCCTTTAAATATAGCACATGATCAAAATACTCTTGTAGATCAGTGGTCCTGTGGACTTTCCAGATGACATCCTTATACCAACCCTGATAATGAATTACTGTATGAAAATGCAGCAAACTTTCCCAGCTGGAAATACATTGGACTCTGGGACATTAATTTAGGCAAAGACTACCAATATCTAAGCCCTTAGCTGCTATCAGGGCCATGAGTCCTAACAGCACCTTGCAGCTGGTCATAATAGGAATTGCTCTAGTCTTACCACAAACCCCTCAACATATCTGGAAAAAAGTGATATAAGAAAACCTGGCAATAAAAGTAAAAAAGAAGGGGCTGCAATGTCCTTACGCTCTGAAAACTTTTTGTAATAGATGATTCACTGTTTTTCATGGCAATGATCAGCTTGAACCGTGGCTCCACACAGAGTGTCTTTGATACCTGCCTGTTACCTCTGAAATCACAAGGCTTAATGTTTAAAAAAA
>WBNO01035135.1:0-17411 GCA_013400575.1 Peucedramus taeniatus
ATATTGATATACTATATCAATATATATCTATTGATATATATCAAGATATCTAAACCTATAAAGTATCCTAAAGCACAGGCAGGTGCTAAGTTGCAGCAGATCCCTAGAGCCCTCTTGCTAGTTTCTAGAGAATTTGAATAATTCTCAAGATTTGAGTCCAGACATACAAGACTGCATATAGAATATCTTCCTGCTGTGTAATGACCTCCTCCACTCCACAAGTCAATCACTTCCCTTTCTACCCCCCAAACAAGTGGATAATATCCTGGTCCCAATGAATTTAGTTACTAAAGTCCTGCTTAACAGCTACACCATGACATCACTCTTTTTGTTACCATTATTGTATGCACACTAACACTGTTTGATTGTTTTTGTTTCAGAAAAAGTGACATTTTTTATTTGCAAGACCACACTACTGGTTCTATGTGACTTAATGAGATAAATTAGAAATAAAATAATTTTATTATTTAAAATAAACATCGGCCTACACAGAGCTGTCCAGCAGCCTCTCTTTCACAGCAGTACTTCATAATACACAGTAAATTACTGAAATACACTAGCAGATTGATAACTTAGCATCACATACTTTGCATTTCGTTGAGCTCCTTACAAATTTATAATGGCAGATGAGCACCTGGTCATTCCCTGTATACAACACAAAGCATGAAATAACTGACAATGTAAAGAAAAGGTATGATCTGAAAAGAAGAGGTATGATCTGATGTCTGAGAAAATAGGAAATTCATATAATTTAGAGTGGTTATGCTTGGCTATTCTTAACCAAGTTTCATACCAGTCTCAAGAAACCTGTTCTAAATGTTCCAGGTGAGGACAGCTATTGTCTGAAAGCCTGGCAGAAAACCCCTTAGAGACAGAGGTGATGGAAACCTAAGAGCCCAAACTGAGAACTCCAGAAGTCAATGGGAATCATGACCCCTGCTCTGAATCCAGGCTTCTTAGCTGAGACATCCTAGTATATATGAACAATA
The DNA here is from genome assembly GCA_013400575.1 of Peucedramus taeniatus. Lineage (NCBI taxonomy): Eukaryota > Metazoa > Chordata > Aves > Passeriformes > Fringillidae > Peucedramus > Peucedramus taeniatus. The sequence continues at coordinate 990 of WBNO01035135.1, forward strand.
TGGCCAGTGACTGTTGAAGACCCAATACATAAACACTGACCTCATGGCACATGCCCAAAACCTGACACAGCAGAAGCATGCACTTTTCTCCATACAAATTATACTTCAGTGTAGTGGATAGGAACAGTAAAGAATGACAACATTATTAAGGCAGCAAAGATATTGAAGAAACACAAATGGGTTTGGGTTGGAGGGCAGCATCAAGATAAAGTAGTTCTAACTCCTCTGCCATAGGCAGGGACACCTTCCACTAGCCCAGGCTGCTCAGAGCCCCATTCAACCTGGCCTTGAACACTTCCAGGGACAGGGCATTCATAGCTTCCCTGGACAACCTGTTCCAGTACCTTACCACACTCACAACAAAAAATTTCTTTCTTATGTCTAATTTAAATCTACTCTTTTTCATTTTCATTCCATTGGCCCTTGTTTTATCACTACACACCCTTGTTAAAAGTCCCTCTTCATCTTTCTTGTAGACTCCCCTTAGGTACTAAAATGTCACTAGAAGGTCATGCCAGAATCTTTTCTTCTCTAGGCTGAACTATCTCCGATTCTCTCTGTGTTTCCTCATAGAAGTGGTACTCCATCCCTCTGATCATCTTTGTGTCATTCCCCTGGACTTACTCCAGCACACTGGTGTCTCTCCTGGGCGGGGGACCCTAGAGCTGGATGCAGCACTGCAGGTGGGGTCTCCCTGGAGTGGAGCAGAGGTGCAGACTGTGAACTCCATTACATTCCTGTATGCACATGCACACACCATCACACAGAGATAATACTCCCAATTTCTCAGCAGTTTTGCCAGTGGCCAGGAGAGCAAGATAGACTGTAAGCTGGTATCAGTGACATTGCTGCCACAAGTAGGCCAGGCTTCAGATCAACACATCAGAAGGTATTACTTTAACTTACAAAACCTATAGATTTTTTTAGAAACAGATTTTATTTTACTAACATATTTAGTTTCTCTTCAAAATCATTACTTCCATATTTAGCCTCTCACATAGCAGCAAATATAGTAAAGAAATATATATATATATATATACATGTGTATATATATATATATATATATAAAATACTGCACAGGAAGGATTAAACCAACCCTCAAGATGAAAGGCCAAATAGCATGCACCTGTTCAAAAAGCTTAAATGTTTATCTACCCCCAACCATCTATTACAGAAACTTCCTCTCTGCACAGAAAATTGTGTTCTGGAACTCATATTGTAAATTTCTTATGGTAAAAAAGGAGCAAGTATGTTCCACAGTGCAAGACCCATAATACAGCAACTATAAATGAAACATGGAATAGTGCTAAACTCTTTCCTCTTCCCCTTAACTCCTGGCAGTTGATCTTCATTAGAATCATGAAGCATCTCAGAAAGACTTCAAACTAGAAAAAACCCTTTCCAGCTACAATTCCCCACTACGGAATATAACTGTTTTCATAGTTAGTCCTCTACTGCCATTTTTAGAAAGTATTTTTAAGCTTCTTCACAACTGAAAAACAACACAAGTAACCAAAATACTTCCAGTTGTTTGATTCTGTAGTGAAATATTAGAGTTCTCTAATGCTTTGAAAGAGTATTCTAGCATGAATGGATATTTTACTTATTGTATGCTGCCTAGGAGAACATTTCTAATATTTACTTATTCTTCCTTCATTTTAGCATCAAGTAGGACCCAAGATTTAGTATCAAAAGGCAAGAAAAAAAATAAAGGTAATTTGTAAGTGGGCCATTCTGTTCAGCGCTGTCCTGCAATATAAAAATCCTTTTTATTCTCTTTGGTATTTTTGAATGATTTGACTTGTACAACCATTTTGTTGCATGCTTACGGAAAATGAAAAATCTTGTCTGTAGCAATATCAAATCATTTATACACAGCAGACATCAGCTGTCATTTCTGTCTATCCCAGCAGTACACCCTCTCCCACACTTCTCTCTTTAGTCTAGGTGAGCTGTCAAGTTTCTAGTTTCTGATGTGTATTTACATCACTCAATGACATCTGACAGTAGTGAAAGGCCACAGAAAACTGCTTATTGATCAGACCAAAACTAGTTGACGGAACAGATGAGGTTGTATCACAGAAATGCAGCCACACTCAGGTGATGACATTTTGCTCCCTTGTATACAAGTGCTTAATGGAATACAACTTCATTATATCATGCCACTAGTGTTTAAAGAATTGCACAGTTCTCATGAGTGTTTTGTCTATGAGGTGATGAGGACAATCTATTTGTACTGGTTCCAATATATTACTAACCTGTTTTGCTCATGAACACTTGCAAACTACCAGCCAATGTGTCCTGATGAATATAATAAGAGACACTGAAGACTCAATCTTGCCAAAATCTAATTGAGCTGACCTTTTAAAAAAAGATGGAATTACCATTTAGGGAGCCAGATCTACTTGAGATTTAGTTCTGCAGAATACTGTGCTGCTTAGTAAAGACATTTTAAATGACCACTTTTATGCTTGGGACCGGTATAGTTTCCCAGTGGAAGTGATAACTCATCATTAGTATTTCAGAGGTTATTATATCAACTTGTATGAGAGTCTTTCAAACTGTATTGATTTAAATGCTGAGGCGTTCATGAGCAGAGGCTCTCCATACAAAATGTCCTCCAGCTAAAATATTAATTTTCTTAGATTCATTACTTTCTTCTTTTGTTATCTTGAACAAAAAACTAATTTTCTACAGAGTAACCTGTCAGAGTATAATTACACTATACAACCATTTCTTACAGAATCTATATTTCCATTATCAGACTAACTGGAAAACTCAGGACAATGTTAGCACTAAGTAAACTGCAGTGATTAAAAAAAAGCCAGTATGCTAAAAGTAGTACCTGCAGGGTCTGAAATCATGAAACTTCTAGGGGTACAGCACAGACATCAGACCTTGCTTTCCATTTCATATCTTACAGGAGACAGCAGCAGTAGGTTTTTGTTTCCAAGAAAAAATCCAGAGGGAGAAAACATGCTGATGGTCCAAAAGTTGCTCTTTACAGCAGGTAAGTGATGCTCAACCTTTTTAAGTTAAGCCTTGCATTTAGGCTAACTGCAAATAAATGAATGCAGTGAATATAAATTAATCAGTCTTCTGATTCAAAACAAAATTATTCACCACCTGAGACACAGAAATTTCTTTCTGTTTCAAGGGGAAAGAGATAAAATACTCAGTTCTCAGAGAAGGCATTTCCTATACCTTGATTTAGGCAAGCAGCATGAAACCAGAGGTTGACTAAATCCAAATCTCACACAACTAGAGAAATCCAAGCTTTGAAAATAACAGAGAAATGCATGTGAATTATGTCTTAAACAAGCAGAACACATCTGCTGTTATTTTACAGTAGAAACAATATGGACTAATCTGTACAAACTCATTAACAACAAAGGAAAAATGTGAAAGCAGTCTTGCTAATTTTCAGTCCAGCTGTTATCATGAAAATTTCTTTCAGACAAAATGGATAATGGTTAGAAGTGTCTTGTTCTTTTCTTGGGGTTCTTTCAATGCATTTTCTGCAAAAAAACTAGAAGAATTTTGCTTTCTGACTCAAAATACTTGGGGTAAACTGACATTTTCAGAAGTCATCTGGCTAAGACTGAATCAAGCTACAGGTAGAGAGCAACCACTTTTCCCACTCTAATAAAACTTTCTAATTCCCACTCCAAGAGGGGAAAAAATAAGGCAATAATAGTTACATGATCAAATTTATTTTATTCATTCTGGCAAAACAATTTCCTCATTTTGTTGGGGGTTTTTGCTTGTTTTTTTCTCTTCTAAGAAGCAGGTTAATTATCTCACTGAACCTTAAGAATTTAAATGTGTACTAATTATTTGTGATGGAAAATTTCAGCCCAGATGCCAATATTTACAATTATTCACAAAAATGAAACGAAGAACTCATTCACAGCAAACAGCTTTCAAATACATCTTCAACATTTTTCACAGCTAGCTCAGTCTGCTTCTAAAAGAAACTGTGTCATCTCAGATGGTATGGCTAGCTGTCAGCATTTATTTGCACATATACAAAACCATGCATATTTAATATATACAGATCTAAGGGGAAAATGGAAGATAAAGAAACAGTCACATAGTCAATGCATATGATGCCAAATGTCTAAAAAGCGAACTGCCTGTAATCTTCTTGGAGTTAGTGGGAAGGAAAGAGGAAATATCCCAGACAATGGAAAAGTATAGATAGGATGCTATTTTAGGTATATTTAGGAAATTTATTTTAGCCCTGAGGTTTTTTTAAACAAAGAAAACAAAGAAATGTTCTGTATTCTTCTGTAAAATCTTCTACTGCATAAGTTTTTACTCATAAGAACTCAAAATTATCAAGAAGAATAGAAGAGTATCTTTATACAAGAAGCTGAAGACAAATTACATTTTGTTCCTTCCAAGTCTGGTCTTTGTACTTTGTGCTTATATAGAAAACAGGAAATTCTCTTCATCTGAGTTGTCTGATATGCATAAATATCTGGGCTGAAAGCCTTGACACTGATACTGGTAACAGAAGCAATTCCTAACCAATTATGAAAAACAGAAAATCCCTATGTGAACCTACTTTTAATTTAACCCTGGATCTAAAACTATTTATTTTATTTGGAATGCAAAGTATCTGTCCAAAGTACAAGAAATATCTATCTTCATTCAATGAAGTCACCCTGAAAATTAAGGAAACACTGTTCAGTATTAATAATTCCGAAACTGTGCTAGTACCTTGGAGTCAGTTCTCTCAGGAAAAATACGAAGCCATACATTTCCACCACATTAGAACAGGAGGCAAGAGAAATGGAAAGAGAGACTGTACGATAGGCTGCTGACATAAGGGTGTATAGAGGATGTGCAGAATTTGAAAGTGAATGACAATGAACACACTTCACTCTTTCACACTTTAGATAATGTAAAACAACTTTACATCTGATAATGTTATGACTTAATTTCTTTTAGATTCAGATTTTATTTTTTTTTATCCTAACTGTATCATCTAATAGTACAAATGGCTTGCTCACATTTAGGGCACCATTCTAATATTCCTTGATTTTCTTACACAAAATCATGTATCACAGGCACTTGTTTCTGTTTTAGATGGCACAGAAGACCTTTTCTTCCCTGTGAATAATTCACAGAAAGCCACATCACTTCAAAAGAACAGAAACTGACTCTTTATGACAGGGATATATGAACTGGGTAAATGCCCAAGCCATTGCTCAAAGCATGCCTGTAGCAGTATCATCACTTCTTCTTGGAAAGGCACACTTAGCTGAAGCAATGACTTTTCTGTTTTCTTAGTTAAACTCAGTGGAGTTAAAGTCAAAGTCAAAAGAAAAAAACTAATACTTGGATTCATTATGCATTAGAGGCATTTTCCTTTGTTAGTGAGTAAGTATAGATTGTACTGCCATAGACTGTTGTCTTATAAAAGGTTCACAATACACCAAGAACCCAACATTTCTAAAAGGAATCCTGAAAGCCTAAGGAAAACATATGTATGTAGTCGCCAACATTACAATATTTCCTATTTTGCAATAATTAACAGTTTTCTCTGTAATTTTGAATTCCAAAGCATGAAACTGTACAACATGTATCAACCATATAATTACATCTTTCCATTGGCAAACATCACTTAGGAGGACTCTTTTAAACAGGAATTCATCTTTACACTGAAGGCACACCACTCAAAAGGAATCAAAATTGAGCATCTATGACAACTTCAGCAGTGTCACTTTCTGATGCCTCCTTCAGGATCAGTCTTCTTATTCTGCTCCTTGACAAAATTATCAGTTTTTGTTCTGTATAAAGTTCAGTGTAAAGAAGTAACTTCCAAAACCAGTATGACATTTACTACTATATGATGTAACATGTTTTTTCACTGTCTTTACGTGGCTTGACTGACCAATTCTCAGTTACATTACTGCTTGGGCTTTTGAAATCTTTTTCTTTTTAAAATTTTTTTGGTATTATTTTTTACTTTTTTTAGAAGTTAAGTTTTAAGCTTTTTATGTTAAATACAAGTATAATTGAAAATGAGATTGAGTTTTAAAAAGGTAAATTGATACATCTGTGATTTAAGAAAAGCCTAAATAGAATCAAAATATATAATGTACCTACAGAAAAGCAGTACATAGACAAGAAAAGAAAATTATGTTTAAGAGAAACCACAGAAATACTGATTCAGTCAATAAAGTGATAAAACATTTTTATCTTCTCAGATCTTATAACCTGTTCCCTTTATCTGGTCTGAACATACAAATCTGGTGATTTTGTCAATGTCCTTTAAAAAAGATTTTTTGGATATATTTTGACAAAAGTCCATCTTTTCTCTCTGGATGAAGAAGCAAAGGAATGGTTTGGTTGGTTTTTTTCTGTTATGTCATTCACCAGGTTGCTGTGTGAAAATATAGTTCAATATGTTGATATTTGTCATTCATATCATAATTCATATCAAACCCCTGAACTCTCCAAGACTTATTTCATTCTGGCTCCAAATAGATAGCTTTTTCAAGAAAAAAGTGCATAAATTAATACAAGTAATCACTGATACAATCATTTTCTGTAACCAAATACCACCTTAAAAACAAACCAACAAACAAAAAAACCCCCAACCAAACCCACAAAAAAACCCCCAAAACCCTATCATCTCCCAATTATCACTACTCATTTATCATTAACTATTAGAATAAATCACCTGTGGGTCATCTTCAGTAATGTGGTGTGGTAAGTATTAGCATTACCTAACTAAAGCTAATAATCTCTGTGCTACTATGTTAGCAACAATACTGTAAAGCTACTGTAGAATTTTGCTACATGCATCAACCAAAGAGGTGGAAATACATGTTCACCCTTTTAAAGTTAGGATAAACATAATAAAACATAATAAAGTATTTGAAATTAATTTTGGTGGGGATCTGGAGTTAGACAAGCAGCCACATGATGGTACCCTGGGCCAGAAGGAACTGTTGCTTGATCTCCACTACTACCTCTGGAATCCTCAGCACAAGAGAGACATAAATTCCTGCAGTAGGGCCAAGAGAGGGCTTTAAAGGTTTTTAGGAGACTGGAGAATGACTTTTACGAGGAAGGCTGAGGGAGCTGGGACTGTTTAGCCTTCAGAAGAGACAGCTAAGATGGGACCTTATCAATGTCTATGAATATCTGAAGGGGGGGGTGCCAAGAGGATGGACCAGGCTCTTCTCGGTGGTGCCCAGCAAGAGAATGAGGCAACAGGCAGAAATTAATGCACTGGAAGAACTTCACTGTGAGAGTGACTGAACACTGGAAACATTTCCCAGAGAGGTTTTGGAGTCTCCCTCACTGCAGGATATTCAAAACCTGTCTGGACACAATCCTGAATAATGTACTCCATGGGGCCCTCCTTGAACAGGAAGATTTGCAAAAGTTACCTCCAGTGATCCCTTCCAAACTTAAACATTCTCTGATTCTGTGAAAAGGAGAGCAAGCTTTTCTTTCAAAGGTCAGTTTTGGAGAAATAAGAGCTACATAAAAAGGCATTAAAATATGTTAGGTTTAGATGACCAGAACAACCAGTATACCTGGGGGCAGAGAGAACAAAGAAAAGCTATGATTTATTTAAGCCATAATGACTTCACTGGAAATGCAGAGAAAAAAATATTGCAAGAAGAAAAAATAAGCAGTCTCACTGAAAAAAACCACCAAAGTTGAATTAATTTTGTGAATTCAAGTAATATTTGCTGGAAAGATCCTAATAAATTTACAGGATTACAAAATGTGTTATTCAATTCCAATTAAAAACACAGCATAGTCATTTAAAGACATTTCTCAGCTTGTAAGATACACATTTTTGGACTACTTAAAGAAACAAAGTATCAGTTTTATGAACTAAGAATACAAGGAAAATATCAATACTTTTTGTATCACTTATTTCTTCACCCTTCCATTTCTTCCCTGCTACACACTCCTAAGTAAAGAGACATCAGTTAACAATAAGAAGAAACTATACTCATTATTGTAATAAAAAATTATCAACATAAATAGAATTTCAACCACTTCACTGAAAAAACAGACACACACCTGAGCTGATATTTTGTTTTCTTGTCAAAGTGTATGCAAAAGTGATCAGCAGAAGTTTTCAGATACCCTAATTAATCAGATTAATAATTATCTTTATTAATCAAATTATGTCTCATCAGACAAAGACAAGCAAGCAAATACTGGTCTTTACTACCTTGCTATTACTTTCTGCTCCCATCTGCTCTTGTGTCAGTATCACTGAAATTAATCACTTATCCTTACAGGCAGCCTCTGAAGCAAAGATCATGAATATTACAAATATGCTCTTCCTCTCTATCTGTGTTTCACCTGACTCCAGGTGTTATCCGTATGTTTATGAAGCAAGCTACCAGACTACTGTGACTTGCCTGAGTCAGAAACTGAACTCTCAGGTCCTGGATTTCAGCTAAGCCACCAGATTGGAGTGATTTTTGCTGAGCTTTTTCCACAGACCACTTACATTGAAGATTCTCCGTGGCTTCCAGCTCTTTTGAAATAAGAGCTGAGCTCCTGCGCACAACTGTGGCACAGAAAAACACAAGTACATAAACTACTGCAATAAGTAAGGAAGAGGAGGTCATGGAAAGGATAGGAATATAAATAGCATAGCTAGTTCCATCAAAATGTGCAATGCATCCCTCATTAAGAAATCTTAGTAAAGAAAGTATTATGAAGTACAAATCTCAGTCTTTAACTTAAAACTGGATAAATGCCCCAATCAAGAAAGTATTATGTCCTTTCACAAGCATTAAGATGCTTTTAGCTTTCTCCAGTCTTATATGGAAAACATTTTAAATCCTAAGATACAGATTTTAGAAGAGAGCAGAAGGGAAAGCTGTATTTCACAACACTGCCACTACAGAAAAACTGGAAGCAGATGGAACTTATATATTGGTTTGAAGTGACCGCATTGATCATCAACTAGTTGCATAATTAACTGCCTGACTTGGAAGACCAGGATATCTTTACCTATCTATTTCATTTAATAGATGCACACATGCTTCATAACCTTCTGTTAGAGTTTTAAAAACGACCCTAAAGTTTAACTTTGAGACAAATGGAAGAATACACTACTGAAGCATTTATGTGGCACATTGACCTGCCTCACCAGACTTTCCAGCCTCTTTTATTGAGCTGGGGCATGGAAATACAGTAACCCCAACCAAAATCACTTTCTTTTCAGCACACTCTCTTTCAGCAAACTGTGAAGACTCTTTCAAAGACTCTTCTGAAATTGTATCATGATATAAGCAGTCTGTGACATAACCATGCTTCATAGGTAGCTTATAAAACGTTAACTATTGTACATGCTTTGTACAGATACTCCCAGCTCAAAGAAGAAACAGCAATAATAAACAATGAGTAGAATTCTTCTCTAGGATTTCTTCTTTTCAAGAGCGCTAGCATATGCAATTAAAAAGAGTAATTAAAATTACCAACATGTTCCCTAAATTCAATGCATAGAGTGTCCCCTACTGGTCTGTTAGGCACCCCAGGAAACACATGAGCCGACAAGAGCCATCACTCCAAGGACTGAACCTGAGCTAACTTACATGGACAACCCTCAGGCGGAGCACACACACCTTATTCAAGCTACTGAATGACTAATTCTAGTGACTTAGTATAGGCAAAAATATTCCAGTGCTTCCTATGGCCTTTTAAAATTTAATTCCCCTTGTAATTATAAACACCCAAAATTATCAAGTAGATGGCTTGAAAAGAACACCACCTATACACCAGTATCTATAGCTGAAAACCGTATTATTATGAAGAATTTTAATTAAAGAAAAAAAGCAACTTAAAAACCACCCAAAAGAAACAAACTTTAGTGTACTAGATGTTTCTAAATAAGAAAAATGTACACTTCCTGTACATTCACAATTGAACACTAATGTGAATTACAACAAGCCCCCATGATTCAGATTTTGCTTGCTACACTTTTATTTTGTACATAAAAAGCAAATCACAAGAGCATTTCATTATTTGTCTAAATACTGTCTGCTTTAATGCCCAACTAATAAGTAAGGTAATCAGTAGTGCTCCATAAAGCACACAATTTATCACCTAATACATTCTTTTATTATTTTAATGCTGTAGGAGAATCTGTTCAAGATCTTAGCACTAATATGAGTACATTAACAGGAAAGTAAAAGAAGGGTATGACTGTTTATTTGAACTGCTGAATGTTCTCCTATATTTCCAAATATATCTATTAGACACACATACACATACTTGGACCAGAACCCAGACAGAATCAAGAACTAGAAAACAGCAAAATTAAGCTAAGTGTGAATTCTAAATCCATTTCTTTGACCACTGGACTTTTTAGTAACAAACACAGAATTACAACATACAGTGCAGGTGACAGACTAAACAAAACAAACATTTGCTTCTGACTTCACTTCATCTAGGAGTAATCCCAACAGCCTAGTAAGACAAAACAGCGCTGATTCCCTCTTCTGAGGAAAACCTTTGCTTAAAAAGCTTAAGCAATTTCTCTGCTTCAAAATTTCTGCTAATTAGAAAGGAATATTCTGTAGTGACTGCAAGTTTCCATTGCAGGTAAACCAAGTCAGTCCAATGTTACTCAATATGTGCTCATACTGGGAGCTTACAAAAAAGGCTGCTCAGGAGTAGCTGAGTTAGCCTCCAGGTCCAGAGGCAAAAACTGGACCTCCAGCTGTTTCTGGGGCCACCAGCAGGCTGACCTGCACCCAGGCTCTTACTTCTGACCACTAGTCAAGCTGTTGAAGCAAATAATTAAAGCCACAAGTTATTTTTAAAATGCATTCAACCGGTTCTAACTTAGTACACCAAATCCCTAGAGCCTTCAACAGGAGCTCAGCATTTTAGAGAGATTTTATTTTTGGGACCATGTTTAAATATTTACAGTGTTACACAAAGGAGAAGAAAAAAAAAAAAAGAAACCAACAGTGACATGTTATAAAACATTTAAGAAGCCTGTAACTCAGCTATTTTTCCCCAAACTATACAGTGAACTTTTCTATTGTTTTCACTGAAATACTGAGTAGTACAGTAAAGTATAAACTTAGGCATTATTCCATCAAAAGAAATACAACAAAACCATTGAGGTTAAAAGTCAGGAACTCCAAAGTCACAGAATTCAAGAAATAGTCCTGTCCATCTACAATTTAATCAATTCCACTGGGCTTGCCTTAAGTGATAATTAAAAACTTATTCCTCAAGATCTTTGCATTATTCATTGAGCAAGTGATCTACCATTGCTGTGGTTGGTCTTGCTCATGTTTGATCCCAGGCCTTTTAAGTGCCTTCTAAACACAAAACTGAACCAAACTCCTCGCTGAGCAGTAGGATGAAGAGAAGGGATGTCATCCAGAAGGACCTTCACAGGCTTGACAAGTGAGCCCATATGAATGTCATGAAATTCAACATGGCCAAGAGCAAACATAGGTTTGGTTAACTCTCAGTATCAACTCAGGCTAGAGTATGAATGGGTTGAGACCAGCCCAGCAGAAAAGGGTTTGGGCTACTGGTGAATGAAAAGTTGGGCACAACCCAGCAATGTGCGCTTACAGCCCAGAAAGCCAACTGCATTCTGGGCAGCACCAAAAGCAGCATGGTCAGCAGGGAGAAGGAGGAGATTCTCCCTCTCTGCTCTGGTGAGATTTCACCTGAAGTGCTTGGGTCTTCAGTGACATGAAAGACGTGGATCTGTTGGAGCAAGTCCAGAGAGGGGACACAGAATTGACCACAGAGCTGAAACATCCATGCTGTGAAGAGCTGTAAAGGAAAATAATTGTGGTTGTTCAACCCAAGATGAGAGGGGTCCAGGGAGATTGTTTTGTAGCCTTCCAATACATAATGAGGGCTTACAGGGAAGATGGAGACAGGCTAACTTTTACTGAGATTTGTAGTGACAGGACAAGAGGCAACATTAACTCATAAATTAAGAGTGTAGATTTAGATTGGAAACAAGGAAGAATTTTTTTATGATGAGGGTGGTGAGACAGGAACAGGCTACCCAGAGAAGCTGTGGATATGCCACCACCAGAAGTGCCAAAGGTCAGCCTGAATCTAATCAGGAATGTGATCTAGTGAAAGGTGTCCCTGCCATGGTAAAGAGTAGGATTAGATTATTTTTAAATCCAGTCTTTCCAATCCAAAACACTTCATGATTCTATGCAAGAACACATTTTTCATTTCCAAGCTCTCTATACCAGAAAAGGGCCCTAAGTCTATTGGGAACCTTGACTCCCTGTCTGTGGTAGTAAAAAGTAGTGCAATGCCAAAGCTATTGCCAAGCCAGCTTCAGTACCAAACATACTACCATAACAGAAGGCTATCTGATTGAACTACAGGTTTTTACCAGTTTTAGTTTCAAACCCCTGATCTGTGTACAGCAGTGCAAATCTATGGTTTGACTGCATGAGTACAAAACCAAATTTGGCTGACTTGGAGATTTCCCTCTTCAGCTGCTTTTCCGCTCTCTGGCACCTTGTCTCATCTGCTCTCCACTAGCAGCTGAGCAGTCCATGCATGCACAGAGATCTTGGGTTAAAAACACCCAGAAGGAGGTTAGTCAGTAATCAAAGTTAAATCTTGTGTCTCCAATGCTTGCAGGATCCAGCACTGGGGCCTCTGAAATGCTGACAGTCAATATATGCCAGTCATAAGATAACTTACCTGGCTACAAACATGCATTCTCTGGGGAATGAAAAATTAGTTCTCAATGCTCTACTACAAGTCTGCTCACAATTCGTAAATGGAATCATGTTTTACTGTCTACAAACAAGAAATTAAAAACTTCTGTAATGTAGGAGGTAAAAATGGGTTTATAACTGGGGAGTGATTAAATGTCAACTCGTGTTGCCTACTTATCATGCTGCCCAGCATAACCCCACCTGTTACCTTGAGAAGTATAGAAATAGCCTATTTGAGCTATGAGAAGTAAAAAAAAAAAAAAATAAAATCACTGTAATCATATTCCTTGTCAGTGACCATGATTCTAGCATACTAGGGATATTTAAATCACTTAGCATCAAACCCCCGACTAATGAGAAAACAGCAGTGAAATATGAGAGGTTTCCATTTAGTGTTCAGGACAGTGGCACATCACCATACTGCTGTGCATCCAATATTTTACATCAAGCCTTCTGTTTTAAAGTTTTAAAGTACTATTCTTGCTGAAACTGCAGAAGATTTTTTGATGATTTCCATGGTGTTAAGGGTAAAAAGTTACATCTACACATGAGCAATAAATGGATTAGATACATCAAGAATTAAGTGAAGCTTAACTATGTGTGTATGTCCTTGGTTAAGAGCGGCAAGAGAGAACTAGAATGGCAAGTGGCAGGGCACTACTCTTTGGCATTGCTCTGACTTCGACTTCTGGCGAGGCGCACGACCACATCACAGAATGGATCACAGCAGTGCCTAACAGAAAGCACAAGAAGTTACTACTTCTTGTAAGTAAGGCATCACATCATGCCTCCTGCACCAGGGCAGAGACAAGATCTGCATTACCACTGAAAATACAAGAAACATCAGGAAATGGAGATAATACTGATGTTTGAGCACACACTGACAAAGCAGCAACTCTTCCCACAAAATTGAAAATAATCAAAAGCAAGACTAGGCGATACCTACAGCAAGTTCTGTAGATAAAGTATATAATTTGGCAAAAAATTGTTGCCCTACAAATCCCTCTGAAATAATCTTTTAAAAACAACATTTTTTTCATCAGGTCCTGAAAACACTTGGGAGTAAATGGCAAAAATTGCTTGCTCTTCTGTTATTTCTGTCATTTAGGAAACCTAAAGAGCCTTCAAACTTGTACAGTCTATCTTCATGCCCTTCAGGATTGAGGTGAAACACACCTGTGAGCAGGACAGGGATTAGAGACTCAGACCTCTGATGGAACTCTTAACCCTCCTGTCTCCACACTGCTTTCTGCTTCACAGCTAAGCCACCAATCTAGTCACCTCTTAGAATGCCACACATCTAGCAATTTAAACCCTTAGAAAGCTTTCACTTTGTTGTAAGTACCATACACAGGAAGAAGCATACTGACTGAAGCAAGAGTAGCACTGGATTTTTGCAGTTTCTTGACTAGGTCATAGAGGAAGATGTCAGCCCTGATGTTCTGCACCTCCTTTCACTGCTACGTATATTTACGGTTATGGAACAAGATATATGCAGTCCAATTCCGAAGTACAAAACAGGATGCATACCAAACACAAATGCTTTACTGAATAATATTAGCTAAAAATGGGGAAAAAACCTAGATTTTTTGCCTCCCAGGAAGACCTTGAAACAGGCTTACCTGGGCAAATTAACAGGTTACATTTTTTCTCTTGCATGAAGAAACAGAGTTAGAGAAGTTCATGATTGTTTCAGCAACTGTTCCATTACGAGATGCTTCCACATTCCCCAGGAAAAGAGATAGAACTACTCTGTGTGGACTCTTAAATATGAGTTTTAGAAAGCCACAGAATTTGTAAGAGATAAAAGATTAGGGCATAGACACAAACAATTATTTTTTAAATAATGCAAAGGATGACAGCCAAGTGTCAGTGGGGGCAAAAAAGAGCTTGAGGTCTAATCTGGCTCTATGTTTCTTGGAGTTACCTGGCAGTTCCTGCTGTCTCCAGGCAGGACTGACTGTACTTCTTACTCTTCACAGAAACTTCTAAGCCTTGTACAGACAAAGCTTCCATACCCTGCTCCTGAAGAGTGTTCTGGTGCTGTAGTATGTTTAGGATCCAGGACCATTTCATAATTAGCCCTGTACTTCTGGTGGATAGGACAGATAACTGCACAGCAGAAGACCACAACACTATCAATGTACAGACCAACTGCCTCAGTTATTCAACAGCTTTTTGCTGGTGGGGATGGTCATGTAGTTCCTACCCACTGCTTTGTTTTCAGTCTAAAGTGCTCCTGATCTAACGAGCTCCTTTCACATTGATCAGAGATTCAGAAAGCAATGTAAGCGCTCCTACATTGCCTTCTTTTGTCTACACTTTTTCTCATGCACTCACGTTTCTTAGCATGCATTACCTAAACCTGGACACGGTACTCCACACTTAGTATGCACTTCACATCATTGACCTTTTTGTTGCATTCATCTTTGAAACCCCTATAGGCATTCGCCTTGTGACATGGCCACCTCGTGATGCCTGATAACCCCCAGATCATTCAGGAATATCTGTTGCCTAATCTTTTGGATGTTACTCCAGGTAACTGATTATTTTTTGATAAATATAACACTTGGCACCAGTTCCTATTGAGTTAGCACCCCATTTTCCTTTCTTAAATAAACTTTCCAACTTATCAAAATTATTTAAAACTCTGCTCTTGCTCTCCAGCATGTTCACAGTCACTTCTACCTTGGTGTTGATGGCAAATTTAAATAAGGATATTCTTATTCTATCATCCACATCACTAAAACATCAAGTCCTACTGGAATCCCAACAGATCCTTCAGCAATACAACCCAACAAATCCTTTCAATGCTGATGTAAGCATGTGCTTCTGTGTATCTGCACCCACAAACGTGTGTGCATGCCCATCTACGTTCTGAATATAAGCATATTACACTAATCACAATACTTTGCTAGTTTTGATGTTGGTGTAGAAGCAACTGATTTAGGTTGCCTTCTGTACAAACAAAGCCTGTGAACACAGCATGTTCACTGGATTTAACTAACTTGTACACTCCACAAGCACCCCTAGGAAATCAGGCAAAAATGTTTTCCTGATGCACAGTAGCAAACATAAAGCCTAGCAAGCTGCAAAAATCGATGTTGTTTTAAGAAGTCATGCTACCAAAAACTCCACCAAGAAATAAAAGCAAAACATGCTTTCAAAAGTTAACATCAAGCTTAAAAAGAAACTTCTTTCTTCTTACATGCAATATTGAACAGTGAGTTCTGGTCATAACACAGAATTACTCTGAGGATTTGTACAAAACAACACTATTTTTCTGAACATATTTAGAAGAAAAAAGGAAAAAAATGCAGGCTCATTTTAAAAATTTGCTTAGCTATGCAAAGCTGCTAAGCAAATGTGGAAGCTACTGCAGGAAATAAAGTGGCAGACTTGCACAGACTTGCTAGCAGGGTGCTCAGAGTTACACTGCTGTCAAAAATTCTCCAGGTAAACATAAAAAAGAAATAGTTTGTGCTGAAGCATTTTTACAAATTCCTCAGAGATATCTTAAATATTAATAAGAACATATTTTAAAACAGTCTTTTAAATATTAAGGCATGTGCACTATGTATACTATAATAATGTACGAATGAATAAAAGCCATTCTTCCCACAGGAGTCACATCAAGGTGTGGGTTTTTTATGGTTTTTGGGGGGTTTTTTTGGTTGGTTGTCTTTTTTTTTTTTTTTGTTTT
>WBNO01035163.1:0-10440 GCA_013400575.1 Peucedramus taeniatus
ATATATATATACATATTTTAAATAACCAAAAGTTCTGTGACAGGTAGGGTTTTGTCTTCAGTTGAAATTGTTTCTTAAATGAAAAGAAAATCCTTTGCAATAGAAATAAGGAAAACCAAACCAAACCAAAACAAAACAAAAACAAAATCAAAACAAAACAAACAAAAAAACCCACACCAAAAGAATCCCAAAACAAAACAAAAAAAACGAAACCAAAACCAACAAACAATTTCCCCCAAAATCTGCAAAACTCATTCTCTAAAGAAATCCAAAACAGTGTGGGAAGACAGAAAACAAGTCAGAAAAAAACAGTGTTTATCTGCTGATGGTTTTTATTCCACTTGGAAAAATGAGGGTATTTTTTCTGGAACTGAAATAAGATATTAACACAGTCATGTATGCGGAGTCCTTATGGATGAATAATAGACAAGAATAGAATTTAGAGAATTATGTAAATTTCCTTGAGATATTTTAAGGATGGATGACCATTTCAAGATTAAAAAACCTAGACAAAAGCACATCTGCTCTGAAACAGTCTCTCTTGAGAATGCATTTCCTGTTAGCAATTTTAAAAGGTCTGAGCTAAATTTACCTTGAATTTAAATGACCGATAAAAATCTTGAAAAGGACCTTCCAGCATTCATTTTGAATGTTTTTATTTTGTTTGCACTACTTTCAGTTCTAACTGGAAGTTATATAGGAGCATGAGGGTGCTTTGGGAAATACTATCTCTATTATTTCCCGACATAGTTATGAGCACACATGTTTTAGTTCACTCAGAAGAGCACATTATCTATTGGTGACAGACCCACAGTCCTTGACCAGTCCATTTTTTGAAGTATGGCTATTGGAATTTTTTCATGTTTATCTGCTTTCATACAACAGTGAGGACCATAAAAATAATATTTTGGGGTGACTTGAACATTGACGCGGTAGGGACCTTTACAGTATTTTCTGTAACTACATCTGCAGCTCAATATTTTGTGATTAAGAGTATGAAACATCACAAAGGATATGTTCGAGCCACAGCCTGAAGAGCTGTTGTGTTCCTCTCTATATGCCTGAATAAAACACTTGGTATTTTATTGGTCCAAACTGGATCTGGTATTGGACAAGGACTAATCTTAACTGTACTAAAGGTCTTTGAGGCTGTGAGCCAGGAACCTTCAGAATTAAAACAGAAAAATACTTACCTCAAACTAAAGAGCCATTTCTGCAGATTAAAATGTAAACACATACCTTCGCCATTCTGAAATTGTGTAGAGGCAATTTTATTATTATGTATAATTATGATGGGTTGACCTTGGTTGCAGAACTGGTGCCCGCCAAGACATTCTATCACTCCCCTCCTCAACAGGACAGGAAAGGGACTAAATAAGATGAAAAAATTTCATGGCTCAAGACAAAGGCAGTTTAATAAAGCAATACGAAAGGCTGCATATGGAAGCAAAGGAAAACTAAGGTTTTATTCTCTACTTAGCAGCAGCAGGTGATGTACAGCCACTTACCAGGAAGCTGGCTTTCAGTGCATGTAGTAGTTGCTCTGGATGTCAAGTGTTACGCCCCAACCCAGCCCCTTGTTTCCCCCCATGTCTGTGACACACATTTTCTCTTTGTTTTTATAGCTGAAAGGCATCATATAGTGTGGAATATTCCTTTGGTCATTTTGGGTCAATTATCCTGTGTTGCCTCCCAAGATCTTACCATCTCCAGTCTGCTGGAGAGGGGGGAACATTGTAGAGCAGTGCTGCTGCTGTGCCAGTGCTGCTGGCTGTTATCACCAGCACCTTGCTAGCCACTGATGCAAAGCACAACACTGTCAGGGTTGCCATGGGGAAAAGTAACTCCATTAACAGCCAGAATGTGGCTATTCAACATGCTATTTCAGCATCTAGGCCTTCTTTGTAGAGCTGTAATGTGTTATTTCTAACTGAATAACTAACTGAACAAGAGGAGGAATACTAGGAGAAGTAACCTTACTAACAAAAAAGGTTGAGGAATTTTGCAGCTATTGGCATTACATGAAACACTACCTTATTTTTCGTGACCTGTTTTTAAATTTGCTGATTATCAAGCTGATTATTTCTTCTGACTTTAGCCCTGGCTGCTTGATGAAGTCAGCAATATGTATGTGTTACTAAATGTTCTAAGTAAAGGAAGACTCAGTATAAAAAATCTATTTACTTCAGCACACATACAAAATAACCCCTTTCAAAAATAAAACCTTATAAAATTATTTTGACATATTTTCTTTAGACAACATAAATACTTACATTCCTTCTTGACCTTTCTGTAGCTTTAAAAACTTAATATATGCAAGTAAATAAATTTGGTAATAAATAGAGACATTTATTAGATGGATGAGTGACAGGACTTCAAAGTGCTCTTAATATCTTGGTATTCTTCTCTTAAGTAAAGTTCCAACAAAGAGAAAACCTTTAAAACATTCAGCATATGGCATTTTTCAGTCATCTCTTCTAAAAAATCCTATTTCACTATGATTAAAAGAAGTTGTCACACGGTAAAAAGTTCATTATTTTTATTTTATTTTTCATAACTATTTATTCTACCATGAGAGGCCAAGTATTTATGCTGCAAGAGATAGATGTGGCATTACCATATAAAAAGATATAACTTCTCCCAGTTATTTCTGTTAAGCAGTAACATGTAAAATATGTTTTCTTTTCCTACAATTAGTTATTTTCAGATGCTTTTTTTTGCTAGGAGTCATATTCAGAGTTCTTAGTTTTGAAATCCAGACATTGTCTCAGTCTTTAGACCCAGAAGGGCATAAATCTTTAAGTAAAACTATAAATAATACATAATCATATTAGAAACTATTTTCTCTCCCCCAGTCAAATATCAGAATGTTTCTTTGTTTTATTAAATTGTTCAAGTTCTTTTACTGTAACTTTAAAAGGTGGTCCCAGGAGTAATTTTTAACTTCCTGATGTTAAGTGCACCTTAGCTTTATTTTGACCACATATTGTGTAGGAAACTGGCATGCACAAGTATGGGTTTCTTTGGCAGTTGCAAGTGAGCACTGCAACTAAAAATGGCTTTCTACACACTCACTGTTAAATAGTGCAGCCTCTGGAGCCCCAAAAAAGTATTGTATTTTGTAGGCTCTTAACAAGGGTATGTTCTTGGGAAGTGAGAGGGTTGAATCTTTACACAGAAAAGGGGGAAATGGACCCATACTTTCACTTTCAGGGTACTTTATCCACTGGAGAATTGTGAAAATGGTATATGGTGGCATTACTAAAACCATATATACCAAACAAGACAAAAGGACAAGTCCTTTTGCCCTTTAAATGTGTAAAGATAGAACCAGGGTGGAAAGCAGACCTGAACCTGCAAAGGGACAGTATTCTTCTTTGATGTGGATTGTGTTGGTGGGGTTTGCTATAGCCTGCAAAAGAACATAAGCGAGGGAGAGCAGAGTGACTGCTGATTTTGTCTTTTCCACCAGTAAAGATAAATACCCAACCCGAAATGCAGCAGCTTGTGATAAGCCACTGCCTGCTCAGCCTCTGTGGCACCGCTGTAGCTGTCAGACTTATTTAAATTTCTCCATACCAACCCTTCTTTTAGCTTCAGTATCACCATTGTTTACAAAACACTATATATGAGGCAGATGCGGTTTCAGGTTTTTAAATGACAACAAGCTTAATCCTATTATGCACTAAGGACATATAAAAAGGGTTGCTGAGAGCTATTTTATCCCCTGCCTGTCATGACAGCACAGGAGCAATTTAGCACCTGTAGAAGCAAAATCACATATAGTTCAATGACTGTTAGTTTGACCTAGAAAATAGCAGACCATACATTTATTTAACATTCAGTTCTACTAAGCAAGTTCTCAGTGTATGGTTACTGATATTCACCCATTCATCTGCATAAGCACATGCTTGAGAAAGGAAACTTATTAACTTCAGTAATAACACACAAACTCAGTTAATGGCCAGAGCTGAGCTGATGCTCTAATTCTACTCCCCTTCAGCTGAAATAATACTGGGACTTCACCTTAACCTGACTGGCACTTGTCCACAAGAAGAGATCAATTTGCCTGCTACTATGATGTCTAATTAAAACACTGTGTGTTCTGAAGACTTGTCACAGGTTGTTAAACATTTGAAGGAGTTGCTGGCATTAACTCCATTTTACTGGAAAATCCTGCTTCAGTTGAAACACATTGAAATGTTTTTCACAAAAAAGCCCCTATCAAATCTAAACCTGGAAATCCTAATAACTTCTGTATCATTATGTTCTTTAAATTTAAATATACCTGTTAATATAACTCTTTACTGTCTGCAAAACACATTATAGCTTTCTTAATACAGTTAATTTATTTCATTTATTACAACTGATGTATCTGACCTGACTGATCTTATTCCCCTGACAAGTTTTTAGCACAGGTTTTCAGATTCCTAATAATTTTAGTTTTCCATATGAGGAGCAATATAGCACTTGTGATTTCCCATGTGATAGTACCAGATCTACTCCAAACATATGGGTTTTTAAATTTTCCCTAGATGTGGGAATATAACAGATTCCAATTGCTTGAACTGGTAGTCTGAGCTAGATAAACCTTTGGTAATTTGTCTTAACCTAAGGGCAAGGCCAAAGTTCAAAAGAAACATCGAACATGTCTAAAAATGCTATCCAAAAACCTCCATAACAAAATCTTTCATCATAAGAAGTAACATATTTTATTTATTTAGATTCTTAATCCCATACTGAAATTACCGGGTCGTCATGATAGTTTGGTCTGCCTATTACATTAATATATATAGAATTCTCCAAAAGACCACTTTATTTGGCCAATTATTTTTAAAGCTACTTAGAATATAGAAAGTAATGAAAATAAATGCGCTATAGACGTGCTGTGTTGACAATTAACAGGTTCCTGTCCCACAGACCCATACCATTCAATATGATATACAGCTCAGAATAATAGAAGACAAAAATTGTCATTGCAAAACCTTGATGATTTTTGAGTGGTCTTGAGAACCCAGAGAGCTCCCAGCTGACCGGAAGCTGGCAAATGTCCTCATTTTCAAGATGGGCAAGGAGGGCCACAGGAATTATAGTCCTGTTGGTCTCACTTCAGGCCCTGGTAAAGAAGATTGGAGAAGATTATTCTGGGAGGTATAGAATAACACCTGAAGACAATGCAGTCATTGGTCACAGCCAGCAGGGCTTTGTGAGAGGAAATTCCTGGTTATCAATCAATCAATCCTTTTACGACAAGATAACCCACTTACCTTATCAGGGGAAGCCTTGGATTTCAGTAAAGGTTTTGATATTGTCTCTCACAGCAGCCTTCTGGACAAAAGTCCAGCACACAACTGGATAAACTCTTCATGTGATGTGTGAGCAACTGGTTCATGGGTCAGGTACAAAGGGCAGTAGTGAATGGGATGACAGACTGGTGGTATGTCACTAATGGGGTTCCACTGTGCTCTACAACATCTTCATAGGTGACTTGGATGCAGGACTGGAAGGAATACTAAGCAGGTTCACAGGCAATACAAAACTGGGAGGATCTGTTGACTGCCTTGAAGGCATGGAGGCCCTGCACAGAGATCCCAACAAATTGCTCGGACTTTTCAGCCTGGAAAAGCGAAGACTGAGGGGACACCTCATTGTGGTCTTCAACATCCTTATTAGGGGAAGAGGAGAGGCAGACACTGGTCTCTGCTCTGTGGTGACCAGTGACAGGACAAGAGCTTGAATTGTGTCAACGGAGGTCCAAGTGGGATATTAGAAAAAGGTTCTTCACCCTGAGGGTGGTCAGGCCCAGGAACAGGCTCCCCAGGAAAGTGGTCACAGCACCAAAGCTGACAGATTTCAAGAAATATTCGGACAATGCTCTTGGGCACATGGTGTCATTCTTGGGGTGTCCTGTGCAGGAATCCTTGTGGGTCCCTTCCAACTCAGCATATTCTGTGATTCTGTTTTCCTTTTACCTGAAACATATCTCCTCTGCTTTTACCTGAATTCTGAAAATGCTTGAAGAGAATGCAATATATCCCAAACAGCATCTCAGATACCTAAATGTAGTTCTCAGCATGGGTAGTAGATAAAATCATAAATATTGTGAAACTGTCTTTCAATCAATTTTCAGACTGTTACCAATACAACTTCTATGTTATGCTCCTTTATTGTTACTGCAAAATAAAATAATAATAATGAATGCAAACAAAGTCTGCTTGAACAATCTTCAATAAAAGAATTAATGTCCTTTCATAAGTTTTATTGGAAAAAATGATGTATAACTAAACATTGAGCTCCCTAGTTATTTTTCAAATGTCTCATCTTCCAAATAATGTAACTCATTCACCCAATTTCATTATAGAATTCATTTTGTTGCTGCTGTACGAACCATGAAACAGCATTTCCAAGGAGTCTTCATAGGTACTTTGGCATTGACAATTTTTTTTCCTTTTTATTCAAGATAACAGATTGAGGCAAATACTTGGTTTGACAGCAGACAGTAGGTATCTCAGCAGTAAATAAATAAAATCCATAAGCAAGTGGGCATCTTGACAGAAAGGATTTTCCTGGACCTTTTTTATAATTAAATATACAGTTGTTTTCATTCTAAGTTTTCAATTTACTAAGTTAGAACAACTTTTATGACTATCTTATGTAGTGGTAAATCTAAAGGAAAAATTAATTTTTTTTAAAAGCAGAAGCAATGCTACTTTCTATTGCCAAATAATTAATTTCATTAAATACAGCTGAAAATATGTTTATTAATTATGAAATATTTGCAGAATTTTTTTAGTAGGAAACAACACTAAGTAAGAAATTATCTACCTATTTTTTACTTGATAACTATTGTTTCATTTTTATTGAAAGAAATGTTTCTTGATGGAACATTGTAGGGCCCTTGACAATGCCTAAAATCAAATTGGACATACCAGAACAAAGGTTCTGGTATGAGAAAGGCCATTTGGACTTAATTCCACAAAACATTTTTGAGATAGTATCTTTTTATTGTGTTTAATTTGCTGACATGTATTTCATTCAGTCACTTTTGTAATTTAATTAACCTTGTTCTTGTGCAATTTTCCAAATTGGCACAAGTGAAAAATAAATAAAATAGAATAAATATGTGTACTCTCTCAGTAAATTGGTTCATGTAAACTAGTCACCTTACTACAGATAGCATTACACAGTTGAATAATCAGTACTTCTTTTTTGGTGGCATACATATTCTTTTGCCTCTATTTGTTACCATTTGATGAAATGAATACCTTATGCAAAAATTTACCTTTACTCATAATTGTTATGCTAATTTACAGGAGCAACAGGATACAGGCTATAAGCTACAGATGGAAAAGTGTTATAGTACTTCAGAAAGGTTTAGAAGTCTAAGTCTTAATTGAAGAGTTTAATAAAGGAGAATTTATAAATTCCTGGTTACTTTAAGACCTATAAATCCTGTTCCTGGGGCAGTCAGATGAGTCCTACATGAAGGGATAGCTAATTATAATCTAAATATTTAGACTATGGCAGCATGTCTAAGAGCCCCAGAAGTGGCAGGTATCTCTTTACTACACAGCTAAGTTAGAAGAAGAGCAGCCACATAAAATTCTGACTTGAAGATGGATTTGAAATATTCACCATTTTTGCACCATGGTGACTTCTCCACAGTTGTGGTGTCCCCTGAGGACATTCCTGGAGCTGCCACCTTCATCGCCTGCCAAATCTGGTTCTGTTTTATTAGCTTGACACATTACATGATGACAGTCCCAAGCCTTGAGTGTCTGAATTCCATCTTTCAACATATTGCTTCAGGCCTGCTGTTTCTAACTTCCCATCAGGTGCTGTCATTTTCCAGTAGTCAGCTGTGGAGAAGTACCCTTTGTACTTACTTAGCACACTACAGTTCCTGCTTATATTAAATATATCTCCACCAGCTACACAAACAATGATCTGCCCTCCTGGAAGAGTTTTGCATAAAGATGAACTGTATAAATAAAATACTACTCTGGAATGAAGCCAAGAGATTACATTAGGTACTTCTCCCCAAGAAATTTTGTCAATTAGTTTATATGTGTGATTTCTTACCAGAATGTCTGGTTCACATGTTGACTAATTTTCTGTCACGAAACATGGATATTACATTACAGTACTGTGCAGTGCAGCTTACTCAATTTCCTTAGGAGAAAATGAATGACTTCTAGTAAAAAAATTGAGTACATAAGCACTGAAAATCAAAAAAATATTGCCTCATTATGTGTTCTGAAATAATTTCTTTTTGATGTGCTCATGGAATTTTAGTAATTCGTAATTTACTGGTATATGCAGGCAAGAAGTGTTTGTAAATATTGTAAATTCTGAATAATGTGATTTCACTCCTATGAGATCTTCCATTTTTATACAGTAATAACTTTGTTTTACAGCTATGCATTAGTTTTGAAAATCTATTAGCTGCCATCTCCCTTTGTATGTTTTCAAAAGTTATAATTTCAGCTTTGAATGGAAAGATGATATCATGGCTAACATTTTTGCACTTGTCTAATTACTATTTATGTCTTGATCTTTCATGTGCTATGTGAGCAGATGTATATAAAAGTACAAATGTATTAAAGAACTGAGCAGAGATCTGCCTGTAGTGGCTATTAAATTCAATGTCCAGGTGCATCCTCCAGGTGAGATTTAACAAGAGATAAAATTCAACGCCTATCCTGTTCTGGAAGGAGAATACTTGGTGAGGTGATACCTTCTTAGGCCACAACACAGCTTAGACAGATTCTCTTTATTCCTTATCCTGTTCAGTCAAGAAAATATGGATAATTTTTCACATATCTGATACCAGCCACAATGGGAATCTGCACAGCAAACTTGCTGGGGGTTTCATCTGACCTCCTACTTCATTTTTTGCTTATCGGTTCTTCAATGTTCTCTCTAACAGGGTGTAAAAGCTCAGGAAAGTTTAAAAATATATTTTTTACACACATGTTTAAATTACTTTGTTAAACTACCTTGGACATTTTAAAGTATTAGAGAGACTGGCATAAATAACAACAATAATCTGAAAAATCCTTCACTGATGGGAGAGACCCCAGACCAAGAAGAAGGAGAAAACTGGTGCTTGTTCTCCTGTGGACTTCACTTCTGAAGTAGGTCAGCTGTGCCCACAGTGCTCTGACCTGCATGTCCTCTGGGTTTGCCTTGGGACTTCTGTGGCCCTAAAACATAATTATCAGCTTTATAATACTGAAGTTTGAAATTCCTGAAATGATGGGAGGATTGTGTTGCTGTCCACGTGAATGCTGTTATAGTCATGGTATCACACCAGGCCTCTGCCATGGTATTATGGGGAGTGAAAGGTCTCAAAGGTCCTTGTGAATAATCCTGGAGGATGAGGAATGGCTAAGTGGCTCCACTTTTCTCTACTTACATCATGCACAGCCTGTGGTCCCAGAAGCATGCTATACCACAGGTTGCATCTGGGCTTTGTCTCAAAGGGAAGCACACAATTAATTGCCAAAGAGAATTAAACGACATATTAATTTGCAGGGTGGGCTTCCAGGGACCAATCAGGGATTGAGAGCAAAACAATAGGTTAAATTATTTGGCAAAATGCACTATTGACTATCTGATTCTCATTAAAAAATACATTGCTAATAATTTCTGAAAGGTCTAACTCTGTATTTTCATTTGCAGAAGGTTATTTTTAGCTGCTATCCACAAATTTTGTTGAAATTGGAGTGCTGATCCAGCTTTGAGGATTCAGCTTAAGGTGTCTATTGTTGTATTGAATGCAAACCCCATAATTCCTGTCTACCAACATTTTGTTTCCCAGTACACATTTTCTTTCTGCACTGAAATGAATAAAGAAACCTTGGTCATCTGCCTTTTATTCATGCTTTATATCTCTATATGTATGTATTATGAAGAAAGAATAGCAGTGGAGCAACGAGAATAAGAGCACATTGCTTTTTGTCTGTAGGTTTCCGAGTCCTCAATAAACAGTGATAGTCAGCAAGACTGATTTGAATCAAGGTGCTCTCTACTGGCTTTTCTTTGGGTACTGGAAATGAAATACACAGAATCAGTTTGACTGTTTCTTCTATCCCTTGATGTCCTTCTAACCACAAGTCTTTTTTATTAAAGAAAAAAAAATTAAAAAAAACCCCAAACAACAAGAAAAGCAACAAACAAACAAAAACTTCCCCCAAAAACCAAACAGAACAACAGCAGCACTACAAATATTGTCACCTAGTTCTGAAGGGCATTTCTCAAACAAATGAGGGTGGAATGCACTTCACAAACATCAGAAAAGAGAACATCTAGCCTCTAATTGAGACATTAGCTTCTCATTTAGGGATAAGCAATGTAATTCCTAAATCAGACATCTGCCATTTTTAGCAGTCAGATACTTCAGATAGTTCTGCCTTCAAAGTTTGTTTGTTTTGCATC
>WBNO01035171.1:0-12780 GCA_013400575.1 Peucedramus taeniatus
AATGAGTAAATGATGAAGACTGATGTTTAACTTGCTCTTCATTTGGCAAGAAGTACAACTTCTCCTCTGTGAGGCAAACAAAGAATAGTATTACAAATTATTTTGCCAACCATTTTTGACATATAAACCCAAATCTGTCCAGACACAACACGTGTAATACGAGACTGAGTTTTTGTGGAAATAAGACATTTTGCATAGGGTGTAGTAGAGGTCCCAGAAGAACCAGAGGCAAGTAAGAGCTTCAGTTTAAGGCAGATTCTGACATGAAGAGTTACAAAAAAGGTAAACTTCCTATAAAAAAAAACTAATTCAAGTCTGAGAAAGTCAAAATGCAGAGAAAAGCAACAGGCCTAGAGTATTTTGGGCTCAATACTTGAGAGGAGATGAAGGAAAGGATTGTCTTACTCCTACTTAACCATCAAAAAGCCCCATAATTTGGATGCCTGCTCCCTTTTTCATACATAGCTGCAAAACCAGTATTATTACAGACCCCCAGGGCAAAGACTTCTCAAGAAAAAGTTTATGGTAGCAAGAGGGACATTCCTTATGCAGTCAGGATTAAGAGAGTTCATCATTCCAGTTTGCTATATTTCTCCACAAATAAGGGGAAAAAAAAATCAGCTGCCAGAGCACTGAACACAGCACTGTTTCCCTCATCCTGAGGTCTTTGGACTTGGAAAGACTCATCCAACAGAGTACTTCACCATGTTCCTGACAGACTCAGGAATTTATGTTATCAGTATTTCCACTACCAACTTCTGTTAGCCAAAGAGATAATAAACAATAAGCATCATATAATTCCCTAAGGCAGAGGGAAAATGAAATCAATACTTACATCTGTGAAAGTATTATCATTTCTATGGAGAATCAGCTGCTGGTGGCCACCGGGTGCTCAGCACTGCTGTTCAACAAACAGTTCATTACTCAGTAACAGGACAGAGAACAAAGATGCTATTCCTAATGACTTCCAAACCTTGTTTCCATGAGCTACTTGTGAAAGGCCTATAATAGATAACCAAGAAAAAGAATCTTTGTTCTGAAATTTTATGTACAAACCCATTGAATAGAATTTTAAAATGAATGCAAGAATAGTCAGTTTCTGAAATAGAAAATAGGTGAAACCACCTGCACACCATCTTGATCTAAGGTGGTATAGCACTAAAATATATAATTTCTCTTCTGAAGGAAGATATCACACATGGAAGACCACACTCTCATCTGCATAATTGCCCATTTGTAATAAGGCTGTGTTCTCCAACTTGTACATGCTTCAAACACTTTTCTGCAGCTGTAGCCTCATCAGAATCAAACATAACCTTCTAAATTTGTTCTGACTCTTCTAGCAGTATTCTGAAACAACACCATTTAAATCAGCAGATCTGCTTGCAGACCAGCATGCTGCTGTGCTGAATAAAAAATCTTTGCATATATAATTTTTTAGTACTTCTTACTTTAGAAAGAGAAAAGGATAAATGCTCATATTAATTATTCCTCCCAACGGGAAAAACAATGTTGTGACTCAAACATGTACTGTTCAGTTTAAAAGA
Organism: Peucedramus taeniatus; assembly: GCA_013400575.1. Taxonomy (NCBI): domain Eukaryota; kingdom Metazoa; phylum Chordata; class Aves; order Passeriformes; family Fringillidae; genus Peucedramus; species Peucedramus taeniatus. The sequence goes on from WBNO01035171.1 coordinate 1,548, forward strand.
AAACAAAACCACTTTTTTTTTTTTCTAAGAGCATTATGATTTCAAGGAATGTAAAATTACTTTATGTTTATCCTCTACTTGTAGAAAAATGCAGAACTGATGGACTGAATGCCAAAAAACCTTGAGTGACTAACCTCAAGCAAGCTAGCTATAATTTCTTAAAGACTCTTTAAAATAATGAACTACTTAGAAGGCTTCCTCTTCCCTCCATCCATTCATATTACAAATTGAGAAGAACAATAGCTTGATCTCACAAATGAGTCAACAATCCTAAAGAATGACTGGTCAAAAGACAGCCCAAATTTCTCATTCAGCTTACAGTTAACATCTTCCAGGCAGGAAAGAAGTTGATTCCCACACTTCCCAAAAGTTAGGGGAGAGAGGGAAGAAATCTAGACTTGCATCTGCAGATCTTACAAAAGCATTTGCAATGCAAGGATTTGCTGGTGGTATGTATTCTATCAAGGCCCACCCTCACATAGTCAGTTGAGAAACTGAATGAAAACTTAGAAATTTGCTGGGCCACAAAAATAAGCATACTGTTTGAATAAAGAATAAATTTCTACTAAAAATTGTTTATAAAGGGTCAGATTTAAATGGAACAATGAAGTCAGTCTGCTTTTATATCTTATATAAGCAAAATGGAAAGTTCAGATGAGACACAAGCAGGAAGTTCTATGTGAAGCAGGTACAACATGACCTAGGTGCAATGACAGCAAGCATTGTCAAGGGAGGACTCGCAAGGCTGTAAATTGTTTATAACCAGCACCAAATTAGTTTGTTGGAATTCTCAAATTCTTTTACCTACACACATACCTCCCCTAGGAACATTGATGCAGCACAGCTTCTGCAGGCTGAGCAGCCGAGATTCTGATGAATGACCTGAAGGATTTGTTTTTGCTTCCAAGTAACAGACGAAATGTGTGAAGAGGGGGTAAATATATCAACAAAGGCAAGGTTGTTTGTACTTCAGCATACATACATGAAGGGGTTTCAGATTCCATTTGTTCTAGTCCTTACTATCCTTAGGTCTCACACCTCTCAGAAACCTCTACCCAAACACCAATATGAAGCAAGGAACTGTCTAGTCAACCAACATTGCTTTCCTGTTTTGGGCTGGAATAGATTTAATTTTGTTCTTAGTCACTGGTACAGTGCTGTGCTTTGGATTTAGTATAAAAATTTCTATTTAGTAGAAAATCATGATGACAACACACTGATGTTTTGTTTCTTGCTAACTAGGGCTTACCTTAAGTCAGTGACTGTTCAGTTTCCCAAGCTCTGACAGCAAGCTGCTGCAAAAGGAGCTGGGAGAGAGGACAGCCAGGACTGCTCTTAGAAAGAGTCAAGACTTGCAGTTTTTTTCATCAATTCCTTTTCTAATGTGAGAGACCACCACTAACCCCCTGCAATATCATCATGACAGTATGAAGCATCATACAGACAACAGCTAGTGGCTTTAAGATTAGGTAAAGTAGGAGTAGCAGACTATAGTTCCAGAGTTATCATTGTCCCTTATTTTCCATTCTGCTTTTCAATATATATCTCTTCTCCTAGCTCTCATGAATTCCATACTCTTCATTTAGAAAGCAGCACATCTAAGCCAGCTCTCTTCCCACTTTCAACACCAGGCAAAAAGGAAAGGAGTACAGTCATTGTAAGCATCTGCTGCTTCTACTCTTTCTGGTAGAATAGATTAAATGCAAACACACAAAGATTTCTCAGCAAGAAATTTTTACAGAACATGAATTAAGATGATTACTTGGTGGATGGAATGCCATCCTCACTCAAAACCAAGAAACACAAATATGAGACATCACTCAGTTATCAAATATTTATTCCTGTTAGACCTCAGTGAGGTTACACATCACTGAAAATGGTCCCAGCAATTAGTCATCCAGATTTTCCCACTTCAAAAGCAACTCGCTGATCATCAAAAGGCTTCTTGCCGCCTGTCAGGCAGACTCTACAACACCCAGCACAGTGAGACACCAGATCTCATCTTTTTTTAGAAGGGGTTAGGGACTTTCAAATAGGAGGATTAGAAGAAATTTTGCTCTGGACACTTCCCCTTCCCAGCTTCTTTTTTTCCAAAAAATTGTAACCAAAACAATCCTTTGGCATAATTTTCAGATTCATGCAAAGACTTCAGGTTTTCAGTCATTTCTCCCAAAAAATCAACTCTAATGTAACTTTTTTTTCATTCTGATATCAGCACTTGGCTTAAGTTAAAAATATTGACTCAAAAATATTAACATGCAAAAACATGGGTTTAAAAAAAACAAATGGTTTCAATATATTTGAAATGCTCTACTGGAGAATTTAATTCTTCTTCTTTCCAAAAATCAGTAAGGTCGAAACCAACTGTCCTAGATAGTTGTTATTACAAATAATTTCTAAATCTGTTTTATTTTCATGAGAAGAAAACTGCACTCATTCTTTTAACCTCTCTGCCAAAGGCAAAAGAAAGAACTTGAGTCCTGCTCTAAAAGCCAAGCTGAATTCTTTGCAAGCTCTGCATCCTTCACCAGCAAGCAGCGACTCACAGCTCATGCCTGTTGTTTGAAGCCCATTGCTGCAAAGGGGAACATATTTAACCAACAGCAGCAGAAATTGAAGAGTATCTGTCAGGCCAGAGAGAAAGTGCTGAAGTGTAATTTTCACTTAGCCTGTCCTACATTAATGATTAATTTTGTGACAACCGCAGTAATTGCTGCTCAACTCCTCATATCTTCATTAGAGCCAGAGCAGAACAAATTCAGAAGTAAATATTTACATGAAACAATCAAAATCTCAGATTTCTATTGCATATACAACAACTGATTCAACTGCACTTTAGTTAGAACACATACCTTGAACTAAACTTAAGGCTTTCAACCATTCCATATGTACATATATTTTCAAAATATGACAACCCCACACTTTCTAAAACATTTATCATAATAAAAAAAATCCTCTTTGCTCCATTTCTAGAAGTTCAGCTTTCAAATATCTATCTTAAGTTTCCAAAACAGGAAATTAAAAGCTAACCTTGTACTTTAAAAACATACCTGTGTTTTATAAAGCCTTCATGAGAAAAAAAACCAAAAAGCCTCTAGTCCAAGACATTATAGTTTCCTAAGACATCATGCCCCTCAAAAGAAAGGATAACAGGAATAATATTAATTTAAAATTCCTTATTATATTACCATTTTGTGGTATTTTGAAACACACAAGGGTAATTGTTACATCTATAACACAGCACAGAAACACTGAGACTCGGACAAGGACAGGCTTAATATCTCACCTCTAATAAACACTTTTTTTAAAATACTTTAGTACTTCTTTGATGCAGCAGCCTTCCCATATTCCAAAGAGAAGCAGAATTCCTGCAGTAATGTACCATGATTTGTCCCTGGTCTCTCAATGAGGCACTGGCAGCTTAATAGCCTTTGGGAAAGTCAAACACACTGATTGAGGGCAAGTCTCTCCCTCCAAATACAGCTTTTTTTAGCACTCAGAGAACTTTCATAAAAGCTCTGGTACAAGAGCCAGCAGAAGTGTGGTTATCTCACGCTTTCTCCAAGAGGACCTTTGAACTCAATAGTGAACAACTTGGAACTATTTTTACAGAATCTAAAGTTTATTGCGAGAAATGAAGAAGGGGACAGCTTAAAAAAAAGAAAGAAAAAAGATCATTCATCTTCAGTTTCTAATCCTTCTTAAGTGACATGAAAAAGTATTACAAGCTCACTGTTCCCTGAACCCTCAGTGCCAATTGCAGGCACTCATCTGGGGGGCTGCTCCTTCAGCTTCCTGCTTAAAAACCAAATACTAGTGAAATCCCACAGGAGCAGCCAGACAAATGTAGAACAATGCTAGTTTAATATAGCATATCCACTCTGCCTTCTGCATGAATTTATTATCCAACAGCACAGATCAGAAGCAAAGCTGCTGCACAGCCCAGCTGCAGAGGGAGTGTCCCTGAAGCACCCACCAGACACAAACAACCCGCAGGCACTGAGGCTCATGCTCTGTCTCCTTGCACATCCAAAAACATCATGCTTTACTAGATGAATGCCATGAGACCGAGTGCCCCAGCAGTACACAGCTGATCAGAAGAGTGACCTGTTTCTCAGATGGAAATTGTGACGTTTATAAAGTATTCAAAACTTGGTCTGCCCGGTGAAACTTCCAACACCAACCGCACTGCCCCTGGCATGCAGCTGCATGGCAAGAACCAGGCCAACAGCAAGTGTTATGTCAGGGTTAGAAACTGAGAGACAGCAACAGAAATATGTTTTCAGGCTTTTCCAGCTAAGGATTTCATTTCCACTGGAAAGAAAAACCAAATCATTCAGTGGTGAGCAACAGAGCTGATTAGCAGGCATATAATTCTGCAATGCAGTGTGTTACTTGCCAATAACATATTGAATCAATAGCTGAATGACTTAGTCATAAATCAATGCAACTAACTCAGTTGTTCTTACTCATACACAAACATTGCAGATAATTCAAAAAACTTCACGAGATTTACTTTGTCAGGGCAGTGTTTTGGGAACAGACAAAGTCAGGGCAGTGCTCAAGCTCTCTGAGCAGTATCTGCAAATGTGGAAAAGGAGAGCATTATGTAACCTACACCAAAGCCATCAGGCTACCCCCACACAAGAAATACAGCATTTTACCATCCAGAGCTGGTTATCTAGAGGTCTTTGTAAGCTTCAGTATGAGAGATTTAGATTTCCCTCACCTTATTTATCAAGCAAACTGCTATCAGCTTAGAAATTGAAGGTCATCTTTGCTCTGCCCAACTGTGCAGGTAAAAAATAAAAGTTAATCAAGGACCAAAAGTTGCTCCGTATTTTGCCACAATTACAGAAGTTATTCAAGGACATGTTTAACCTGTTGCCAATCCTAACAAAGTGAAGAAACTCATATGCCTGCCAAATTCAGCAAGGTACATATTCATGTTTATGTTCTCACCAAAAATATCTTCAGTCAACTAATTAAAACATCAAGGTAGCTGTGCAATCAGTGTGATAGCAAACTCCTGTAAAATACTGATTTTAGATATTGAGTCTAACATTTAAACTACAGTCTCATCAGGCTTTAGCTAAGGGGAAAAATATCTATTATGTATGACTCTTTGCACATTCAAATCAGAATAGCGTTCACAGTTAAACCATGAAGCCAAAATATGCTTATAGAGTTCCAAATTCCTTTTGGGGATTAAGTCTGTAAAGCACCTTGATTACACAAAGGTTGGGTTCACTTTTCATTGACTTTTTAACAGTCTCATTATATCATCATCTCTTTTTGTCCTCCAAAGCCTTTATGTTCCACTTACCAGATACAAGTCTCAAATATTAAAGCTAAAAATATTGAATATGTGACCAAACTCTTTCATTTTCAGAGTCATCTACACAGAGCAAAAGAAAGAGGCCCAGAACAGATCTCCAGCATTTTGCCCCGTGTTTGGAGCTTTAGCTCTTCAGTCTTATGGATGCTCCAATCTTGAATTCTTTAGCCATGTGTTGTTGCTTAATGAAGAGACTAACTCAGTGTAAATCAGTGACCTTACTGCATGTGACATTTCCCATGTTCCAGTACATGAAAACCAGAGTATCATCATCTGGTCTCTGGGATCCTTTTCCCCAAACTAAGTACAGGATACATGCAACTGCCCATGTGAGGGTACACAGATTTCATACCAAGACTAAAAATACAAACTCAGTCTAAAACCCAAAGAGATTCATAAAAGAAATTATGTGTGAACTGCCCTGGGAATCTCTTTGGAAACAATACTCACCTCTATACATTACTCTAGACAGAGTACAAGAACAGTCACCACTTATAAGACACAATTTAGAGACAGCTACAAGGAATGTAAAAATACAGAAGAAATTCTTTTGACAAAACAAAACAAAAAAAAGATACAGTGCAAGCTATATGAAAAGAGGGCCATATTCCATAAGTCTGCTTCAGATTTTTCCCTAGTATCAAATATCTAACTCTATTGTCAAACAAGCAATTAGCAACTAAACCTATTCAAGAAGAGAACAAGAACACATCCCAAGGCCAAATCAAACTCGTGAGGATGTCAAGAAACAGGTCTGCAAAAACTGATGCTGTATTGTAGAGAAATAGATTTGAATATATAGAAAATTATTCATCACTGAAATGAGGTACCATCTTTTGGAGATAACTGAATCAGCATCCTATTACACTAACTTTCCTGTGGGGAAACAGATGAACTTTTATTGCATCTCCTGGCTCACTGGCTGGTGTAACCCAAAAAATCCAAGGTGAATTCATCAGTATGCGCAGAGGAGCAGCAAATTTTATTTGTAATGTATAAGGTAGGTATCAGTTCTTTCCAAAATCTCTATTCCTCTGAAATGAATTTGAATTTATACTTGAGAAAAGCAAAAAGTACTGCGGGAGGACTGGATATGATTGAAGGAGTCTGATATGCCCATCCTATAATCTCTTACTTTGAATGCCCTACATAGCTTCTACAAATTGAGCTGAAACATCACAAGCTCTTAAATTAGAGCTTTAGGCAGAGGCCTAAAGCCAGACTGGCAGAATCTGTCTGTACTGAAGTTTTTTTTTGGATAGAACTGTCACATCTCTAATATTTAAATGGAATTGTCTAAATAATTTATGACATGCTAAGCATGTGAACTGTGTGATCAAGGCACTGTTCCCAGAACAAGGAATACAGGTTTCACTTACTGAAAAATCAAAATATTATATTTGGGATGGTGAAATCCCTGCATTTGCATATTATTATTTGAGATTATTATCTGCAGATATTATTTGAGCAAAATTAATTCGTATGTTCTGCACTTATGGTTAAAAAATGAGAAAGACCAGATTAGTAACCAAATTATAACTGCAGAGAGCTGTATGCTGAACTAGCTTCCCCAGACTTCTACAAGCATAGTCCTCCTATAATCCTCCCTCTAAAACAGAAAACTGGAACACTCCTAAGGTACTAAAAGGGGCCAGCATATCCACTGAGTTTGTGAATCTGTGACCAGAAAAGACAGGGCCTCAGAAAGGCCATGTCATATTCCTTGACAATTTTGCATAGGACTAAGAATGTAACAACAAGCATAGAGCAGTTGGTGACATTATTCCCCAAAGCCCATGAGATGACATGGCACATTTGATCCATGCACAAAGATAAGATCAGCTAGGTACATGTCAATCACTCCTGACTCTCCTGAGATTACCAAGGCAGAACTGTGATAAATTGCAGCTACTTCAATTTCTACTAAGTAAAATGCACCAAAAGCTTTTTCCCAGCTTGCTTCCCTGCTGAGCTGTCCTCATGGGGAAATCTTTGTTCCTCACATGTAGTCTGGACCCTCTATTTTAGCTTTTGCACTTGCCTTTCACATTCTGCCCATGCATGCCGGGTCATTTTCCCCAATAACCTCTCCACTAGCATGCAGGGCTGCTGCTAAGAACCCCAAGGTACATCCCTGCTCCAAGCCCTGGTCCCTCAACCTCTTCCTGTGGGACAAGGATTCCCACCCTGACAGCCTCTGCTGAATGTCCTTCTTGCACTGAGAAGGGGGCTTGTCCAAAGCTGCATGCAGTAGCCTAGATATGGCCTAACAAGTCACAAGTCAAGGGAGTGAATCAATCCCCTTTTTTGCAAGTGATGCAGCTTGACTGTAGATTTTGCGACCACAACCAGAGTGATTGTTCCTCCCATTTGTATTCCAGGCCCCATGCATTCATGGACACATATTTTATACAGGTGTATTTTGCTCTGCTTTATTGTTTCTGAGCTGTCTCTTGCAATTGCCATTTTGCATATTCACATATGACGTCCTTACGTCCCAAGCTGTCCCTTCCCTCTCCTCATCAGGTTGGCCAGCCTGTTGGCAAAGGTTGCCCCATTTGGTCAGGTAGATCTTCCTCTCCACAGCAATCCTTAATCTCTAAAAAAGGGTCTTGTAGCTGTAAAAGCCAGCTTTCCACCTCAAACACCAGCTCTAGCCAGGTCTCGACAAAGAAATATCAATCTACTTTCCATCTTTCCTTATTCTACACAGATTGCTCCCCTCCTACAGGCAGGTCACTGCATCCTCCTCCCCTGCCCCAGCCCAAGCTCCAGCATTCTCCTGAAGGTCTGTGATGTACCAGGGAAGCTCCTGGAGGAGGCACCCTGCCCTGCAAAGCAGCACCACCCAATGGTAGCCACCTCTTGCATCCTCAGCTGAATTTGGCCAATTTCTAGTTACTTCAAGATTAACACTATTTCCTAAACACAGATTCTACCTCCAAAAAATCACCAATATCTATCCCCTCATTAAACATCCCTAGGAATAAATGGGACAGATCCTGATCCAACAGAGTGGCATTTTGCTTTTAGGAGGGCTAATAAATAAATCAGGACGGTTCCTTCTCTTTATACGCTTGTCTCTTCAAGAAATTGTCACTAACCAGTTTCTTCTCTGCACTTAGCTGTAACACAGGCCCCACATCTTCTGAGTTTTTCAGTCCAATAATAACAATGGAAAGGGAAGGCCAAACAACTTGCATGAGGTTCAGTACAGCACCGTGAGTGGAGGGACACAAACGGGCCACAGGCATACAACAGGTACACTTGTCATAGCCACTGAGAGTAATTATTGAATAAAATTACTCAAGAGTATTAAGAAAAAAATAGACTTCTTTTAAAAGAGAAGTTTTTCACACCCTGTGGTGACAGTCAGTTCTTTTCTGAGTTGTAGCAGCCCTCAAGAGATGGCAAATGTATAGATGCACTTTTAATCACTTCAGAATGCTGACAGTTGGTTCTTTCCCAAATCCTACTGGAAGGCATTTTTCATATATTGACTCTAACAGTCACTCTCTCAATTATCTTAGACACAAACTGTTATTATATATCAATGTTAATATAATTATGTTAGCTATCTAAAGGGGCTTTTTTTAGAAACTGCTTCCTGCAAAATACTTCAAATTGAACTTGAATAAGCACTTCTCAGCAGAAAAGTGCTCTACTGAGACTCTAAAAGCAACTCTGAATTCAATTCCTCTCATAACAAACTGGTGTTCTCTGCTACTTGACTTGGCTCAGCTCACTTGCAGACATTCTGGTTATTGTCACTCCTGCACCTTTCTCAAGCCCTACTAAAGACCATTCAAAATATCAGTATTGGGCAGAACTTGCAACAGAAAAACAGCCAGCACTTTGCAGTTGTCAATGCAATAGAAAATAAGCTGCAGCCTTACTTCAAAGGAGTTTATTTTCTACGTAAATCCTTTGGTTGATAAATCTTGTTGAAGAGTCTCTCCATGATGCAAAGCAGAGGCTCTCTCTGAGCTGCCCTTGGGATGCCCTGGCAAGCCGGAAAGCCACACTAGGGGCCAATAAATGTGCTCAATGGGACTTAGATGTTTGAATTACTCCTTGAGTTTTCTGCTCAAAAATTCCAAGGTAAAACTGAGCTTATATGGCTTTGGTATGAAACCAGACCCTAGAAGTCTTCAAAGCTGGAACTGAATTAATCAAAATTGTGATTATTTGGAGAATTTTGCTTTATGTGGCTTAAGATAACATACTATGAGAGAAGGGGGGCTTCTGCTGAGAGTGAGCAGAATAATAAAAGGCATTTGAAGAGTCCTGCCAGCATACTGAGGGACAAGATCCTTCCCCTTTACTGACTTTTATCTCTCCAGCAAGAACTGGTCTCTCCTGTGCTGCAAAGTAACATGAGTTACTGACTGCCACAGAAAACTTTTACAATGTCTCAGGTATTCATTAAGGCAATAACATTTTGAAAAGTGTAAAGAGGTAGTCAGAATGTAGGAAGTCTTCCTTAAATTGCAAGTATTATTTAATTCTGTTCTTGAAAATATTGAGTTTCTGCTGCTCTCTCAACAGCAGAAAACAAGCTGGCAGTTTGCAAGCGCAAGAACCAATCTGAATAAACATGGGTGGATGTCAAACAAATCTGTTTACCAACTAATAACTGATTCTTTCTAGAAAGTGAAAATCTGGTACTTCCAAAAATCACATTAGATTTTTTTTACTAGTAGTAAATTCATATTTACACCTGACTCCACCATGAAACATTTACATAATTTAAAAAATAGTCAATCAATTTTATTAGATATGGAAAGCATTTAACTTTATGCTGGCTGAAAAGGCAAATGTGAAGATTTTGAAACAGTGGGTTTTCAAATATTTACTTTGAAACAAAGAATAGTAGACAGAAGCTGTGAATTCATAATTAAAGCAACAGTACACTAGCCTACTAGCCTGGAAATTAACTTCCCTCCCATCAAACATCCTCCATCACTCGTTTAAAAAGAATGAAAAAAGCCCACAGGAGTTACTTTATTTTTAAAAACATCAAACAAAGAAAACCAATAACATACTGCTTTTTAAATTTACATTCTCAGCTCAGCTTTGTAGCTGTAGAGCAGTATATGAATACAAATCCGCTCTGTCCGTTTCACACAGGTATTAGTGGAAAGGCTGTCAAAACAAGTGAGAAAATCATACACATATCTGATGATACAGACTACAGACGAGAGTCAGGAAAACCTGATCTTCCAAAGACCTGAATTCCTAAAGCATTTTCCCAATTTAATAGAAAATAAAGCAAAAATGCAAGTTGATGTCAATCAGTGTTAGAACCACATAAGATAAGGACACTAATTCAAAGTTGACATGCTACAGGTCAAAGAAAATTAGTTCCATTTGAGGCAATAAAAAAAGTCTGTTATGAGCTAGAAATTAAACTCATTTGTGCTGAGACTCTCAGTCTTATACTTGTGCAACCACTGCATGCAGGTGTTGCTTTACTGCCACAGTGCTATGTAAGAGTAATAAACATATCTGCTGGGAACCCTTAATTATAGATGACAAACTATAAATCACCAGCTTGTTGCAACATCAGAAGGCTCAAGATGTGATCCATCATGTCTACATCCCAAGAAATAAATTAACCCCCCTGCTTTGTTTAGTAGACAAAGTAGATTTATTATATTTATTTATGAGCATGATACTACTGCTAGAAACAATTAGGGCCATGCTTGTCTTGAGTATTGCTTTCATCTACTCTTCTACCATTGCTGTACTGGTTTGCACTGATAATATTTGGTAGCTCCTCCTATGTAAGCATAAAACAGTGTAAGGTGCAAGGCAGTGGAGAAGTAAGTAGTGTATCTTCTTGCTTCTCCACTCTCATTAAGAACAGTCCTATTCATTAACTTCCACAAACTA
>WBNO01035192.1:0-16522 GCA_013400575.1 Peucedramus taeniatus
ATGGCTTGATGTACAACACTTTAAATTTCACCTTTTAAACTTGAAAAATGTGAAAATAGCACAGAACAAAGATCTTCTGAAGTCTGAGATCTACAAATGAGCTTGTTTTTGTCTAAAAAGAGTTGTGTGAGAAAGAGCTGTAAAATAAAAAAATAGGAAAGACTGTAGAATTCCAGGCTGTATTCAAAGGAGAGAGATTGTGCTTTTCCATATTAACCAATGTGTTTGCTGTGTTTTCAGTAAAACTATATTTGGAAAGGTACTCCATAGTGTGCTACTTTTCTATTCTTCATTGTTTTGTTTAAAGGTAAATTCATATTCAGAAAATAAGGATTAAATATAGAATAAACCTAATTTCCTTAGGAAAGAAATACATTGCCTCAGATCAGAACCTTTGGATAATGTGACTATGTACAGCAATTAAGATTGAAATGTAGAGATTTTGAAGGTATTTGTCTTCCATATTTTTCTATATTTTCCTTTGATTAAAAGAAACCGAAAAAACCGAATAACACATTCTTATAATAAGTTCTAATGATCAAACACAGTGTCTGTAGTAGCATTCTTTCTATAAAATTGGTGATGAGTACAGGCCAATATAGCCTTAATTGCATGTTGGTGCTGCTTTTACAAATCTACAGTCCTATAAACATAATACAGAGAAGGTGTGTTTTTATCATTTATACTGATAAACTTCTAAAAATACAAATACAGACAAATGCAACCTGGATCATAGATCATAGAGAGAGTACATAACTGTAAAGTCCAAAGACACTTCATATTTCTCTAAATAAACTGCTAGAATATCAATGGCGATCCCAGTATAAAATAGAAAAGTAAATTAAAAACTTCCGATATACCTGACTGAAAAGCAAGTTATTATCTGCTCTTCTTTACTACTTATCCCTACTAATTGTATGCCTGGAGTAATCATCCTTATAAGGCTTATAATAATCAATGGCAAACTTCCTTTCTTTATAAAGGAATGAAGAAATTCTTCCAATTTACTTGTACAAGTAAAAGAAAGATGTTTCATATGTTCCTGGAGTCTTTGAAGTCCCTGCCTTATTATCAGATATTTACTGTTCTGCAGTAAGAACTTCAGGTTCATACAGGTTCATACTCTACAGTACAATTGGAACTTGAATCTTCGGGAGTGTCAAAAAATTCCTTTGAAATGACTGATTGTGAAATAGTTTTAAAGAGACCTCATTCTTCCATGAATGATTTGGGGTCAGTAGGATGCATAGAATTTTCATTCAGCTTCTTTTTGTGTGAGTTTTGGTGTGCTTTTGTCAGTTGGTTTTTGGGGTTTCCAGGGGCGGGGGAGAGGGGAAAGTTTTTCTTTTTGTTGTTTTTGTTGGAGAAACTTTCGTGCCAAATTTGTGTCTTCAATGGCACAAATATTTCCAGTTTTATACATCATGCTGGCAGTTATTTTTCACTTTCTCTATTATTAGTGGCCTTCATTTAAACCATTTTTTTAATATCAAATGTTGCTTTCCATAGTTCTTATTTAATTTTCATTAGAATGTAACAGCATAATTTTTTTTCTGCACTTCATTGACTTACAAATAATGACAAAGTTCATTTGAATTGTTTTCTTCCTGCAGTCAGTGGGAATCTACACATTTTAGATACGATCCATTAAAGGAGAAATTTTTGAAATAACTGTTTGGAGAGGTTCTTAGATAATGTCTGAAAGTGACTAGAGAATACATAGCATTCACGACAGCTATTTCTGCTCTGGTTTTTAAGAAAAGGTCACCTTAGTTGAATTCTACATGAAATAAAACTTCTAGCTAATGAGCATCTGCAAACTTGTCCTTGTTTATTCAATTAGAATTTTTATCCACTGGTCAGCAGCAATGTATGAATCCCTACAGGTATTTTGCAAAATCTTTCTGTAAAATCAATGACTCATGTGATTTCATGTGAACTAGCTCCCTTGAACTGTTTGTATATCTGAAGTAGCTTTAATAATCTGTCTTGGGAAAACTCTAATTAGTTTTGAAAATATGAGAATGAAGTCAACATTTATGTTTCTATCTAACGTGTTGTATTTAATTTCACATCCTTTTATTATGCTCTGCATAGCTAGGACAAAGTAGAAATGCCTGCTTTCATATTTATATCTGCTGAAAGAAGTCAGTGGAATATATCCAGTGTAGGCTTTTGAAGCTGGGTTCTTGCCTTGCCTTATTTTCCAGTCTTTTTCCCTTAAGGCCACAGATCTGTTGTTTAATTGAAGATGTATAACTACTGTTTTTTCTATGCACAAATCCAGTTTTCTAGCAAACTATTCTGTGTGAAGAGGCATCTTCAAAATCCAAGGGGAAATAAGAATATTTTCCCCAAGGGTTTCAAGGAGCATCAGAACACAGATTTTTTGTAAATTTAGAGATAAGATTAGTTATATCTAATCTTATCTAGTATACTCTAGTATACTCTCTTGTGACATAAAGGCACTAATCACAGAAGGAGTGCTGTAACTAGTAGTTTAGATTACCTAGGAAAGAAAAGAAAACGTCAAGAGACAAAAGAGAATGTTTTCAGTACTTAAGATGTTGACCACTATTCTGATATTATAAAACAGCCAAGATGGAGAAGAAAGAGAATTAGCATGAATTGGTGAATGCCTGTATATAAGGGAACAAAATGAGAAAGAAGTGAAAGTGGCAGGAAAGTTTTAAAAAGTAATGTGAAAAAATATTTATGAGATGGCTGGATCAAGTGCAATTGAGGATGAATTTTCCAGAAAATGCAGCTGCAATTCCAGAGTATCTACAAATGGTAAGTCTTCTTGGACTCAGATTTTTTTTATTTTAACACAGATTTCACCCATGAAGCTGCAAGTATGATAAGTTAGCCAGAGTAATTTACAAGAAATTTTTGATGCTATTTCCACGAACTCTGCATGGAAGTAAAACTTCTATTTTTCATACTTTCCTCAGACTTCAGATAATTCCTAACTAGGAAGCATTCGTTGTTTCAGGTATGGAAACAGTGACAGAAATGAAACAAAACAATGCTGCATTACCAGGTAGACATAATCAATGTGTTTTGAAGTGAGAACACTATCAGTTCTTTCAGATTTATTTGCAATGTGAAAAATCTGTTTCCAATGCACATTGATATAAAGGATAGCATGATGAAGCTAATAATAGCTAATATCAAGCTAATATGTAGTGACACTCTACAATACCTACCAGTTTCACCTAATTTTAGATATAATATGGTTTATGATTTTATTTTATTGTTCACATGGCAAAGCTGATGGAATATAATATCATTCAGTTACGATCAAGAGAGACAGACTTTATTCATGGAAGAAATTGCTAGGGTCAGAAGTCATCAGCACAAGTTTGTGGAAGACAATAATTTTCTTTACTGAAAACACTTTTTCATGAAAAAGAAAATTCAAAAAGAAAAAGATTTGTATTTCCAAGATAGAAGTGTGTTATTGTAAATGAAAGAAACTGTCAAAAGCCACAAGGTTCCTGGTCAGATTGGATAGTCCAAACCGAAAACAGGTTCCAAATTAATTTCTCTTTGCAGTAAATTCTCTGACTGTAGTTTTATGCGTACAATGAAATTTCTGGGTTTAATGTGTTTAGTTCAAAAGTAGGGCAGGGAAAGACTAATTCTAATTGCAAAGAAAAAGTGTCAAAGAAGTGACTATAGAGTTCAAAGCTGAACATGAAATGTAGACTTATCGAAGAAAATTAGAATTAACGTAAGATTTTCAGCAGCACAGAAAGATGTATGTCAAATAGAAAGTCGTAGAATCATAGAAAGTTTTGAGTTGAAAGGCATAATGAAAAATCATTTAATCCTATCTGCTACCACCATCACAGAGATCTTTCTCTAGATCAGGTTGCCTGAATACCCCTCTGACCTTGTCTTGAACACTTCCAGTTGTGGGATATTGCAGTGTCTCTCTGTTAACATAGAATATTTCTTCCTTAGGTTCAATCTAAATCTACTTTCTTACTAATGTAAAGTGCCTTGTCTTGTTAATACAAGTCATGGTAAAAAGTGTCTCTTTGTCTTTTTTATAAGATCTCTAAGAAATGGAAGGCTGCAATAATTTGTCCTTGGATATTTCTTTCCTCCAGGCTGAATAACTCCAGTGATCTCAGCCTTTCTTCATAGGTGTATTCTAGACCTTTGACTGTTTTCATGGTTCTACTCTGGACCATTTCTAGCAGGTCCATATCCTTCCTATATTGAGGACTGCAGAGACGGATGCAGTTCTCCAGTTGGAGGCCAGTTTTCTCTAAGATAATATAGTATCTTAGAAAGAATGATGACTTTTCTCAGTAACAAAAGTATAGTTTATTTTCTATGAATAATTGTTTGTCAGAGTTCTTCTGCACCCTGAGAAGTGACAAGCGCAACAACTTTTCAAGGTCATTATGGTTTATATTTAACATATAATTTCTGTTTTCTTATTCTGCTTTGTGATTTTTTAGCCTAGTAATCTTATTCCCCAGGGGAAAAAAAAAGAGAAAAAAGAGAACTTTCAATATAATTACAATTAAATCTTTATGTGATTAATCATGTTTCCTTAAAAATTAATAATAACATTTAAAAGAATTACATCAACAATATCTTAGGAATAATCTGTGTTAGGTTTGTGTGGTGAGATTTTTTTAGTTAGAGGTGTGACTTCTAGAAGCTTCTCACATCAAAGCTAAACTTAGCTGGCTCTGAAATGAACCTATGGCTGGCCACAGGGTCGAGCCCATCGGCAATGGAAGTAGCTACTCTGTGACAATTTTAGAAAAGGGGAAAATCCTGTACTATTTCTACTAGAGAAAAGAGGAGTGAGAATTTGTGACAGAAACATCTCTGCAGACACCAAGGTCAGTGCAGCAGAAGGGACAGGAGGTGTTCCCGGCACTGGAGCTGAGATTCTCCTGCAGCCAGTGATGAGCACATGGCAGCTGTGCTGTCTCTCCTGGAGGGCCGCAGGGATGCAGAGATCCACCTGCAGCCTGTGGAGGACCCCACATAGCAGGTGGACGCCCAAAGGAGACTGTGACTCATGGGAAGCCTGTGATGGAATAGGGTTTTGGCAGAGGTTCTGGGCTTGAGGAGAGAGGAGCCCAGGCTGGGGCAGGTTTGCTGGCAGGCCTTGTGACTCCACAGGGGACCCATGCTGGAGCAGCCTGTGCCTGAATGGACCCACAATGGAGCAGCTTGTGGAGAACTCCAGGCACGTGGGAATGACCCATACTGAAGATGTCCACGGAGGACTTTCTCCTGTGAGAGGGGCTGAAGCAGAAGAGAAGGAGAAATGAGCATCAGAGATAATGCACGATGAATTGACCACAACCCTCATACACTTTACCCTGCACCACCCAGGGGGAGGAGGGAGACAAAACAAGAAATGAAAGTGAGTCAGGAAAGAGGGGGGTGGTCCAAGGAAGGCGTTTTAAGATTTGGGTTTATTTTTCATATCCTACTCTGATTCCAACTGGCAGTAAATCAATTACCAAGTTGGCTCTGCCCACGATGATAATTGGTGAATGATCTCCCTGCCCTTATCTTGACCCATAAGCCTTTCTTTGTATTTTCCTCTCCTCTCCAGCTGAGGAGGTGGATTAACTCAGTTGCTTGGTGTGTACCTGGTGTCCTCCCAGGATCAATCTATCTTATAATCATATTCCATTACATCATTTTCACTATACAACAGTACGGAAAAAATATGTATGCATCCAGTTGCACATTTCTTTGCAAGGTACCTGTTAAGGTAAGTTTAACATTTACTTGTTTGAGACAGAGTTCAAAATCAACCATATTCAGCAGTCAAATGCACAGAAATAATAAAAAAATTACATACGTTAGGAGTTATCTTTAGATTCTCTTTTTACATAGATATAAAAATAAAGAACTTTTTTTGTTTTTCTTGGTAAAGCATTCTCTTCTATTTCAAGATTAAAACCACATATTATTTTCTAAAAGTAGTTTGAAATAGGCTACCTGTTTTTTTCATGTATGATGCCACACTTTTCATTAATCCAAAAGATTCTGTCATATTTGGTGAAAATTAAAGATCACTTACCTTAAAAATGAATGTTGAAGTACTACTTCCTTTAAAAGTTGAAAGTCTTTAAATATTACTGTCTGAACAAAAGGACTGCAGTTAATCATTATGCACTCAGTACTGTAGTGAGTTCTCTCGAGCACTACATACCATTTAAACAATATGAAGATTTTTAACATCTCATGCTCTCGTTTTTAAAGTCATAGATAACCTTCTACCATTGTCATAAATAGATAGTTTTGAAGACAGAATAATACTACACATTTTAATGGCAATAATTCTGAATATGAGATTATTGTTATATGTAAATACTGTTTTAACACAGTAAACAATTATAATAGGAATAAGCAGAGATAGATCCTCAAATGAGGATAAATTTAGAGATTCATTGGGGTAATATTTAAAAAAAGAAAATGTTTCAGGTCATAAGGAAAACAAAAAGAAAGGTAGCATGGGGAGAGGGAAGAAGGTGCTCTTCTGGTTCACTTTAAAAAGAGAGAGTTATCTTGTATTTGTCAAACTGAATTCCTCCATAACATTACTGCAGACGCTTGATATGTGTCCATTTGAAGTCCTATTCCAACTTTTGTGTCCTTTATTATTATAATTATTTTAGTGAACATAATTATGTAAAGTATTCCATCTGTACTCACTTGCTGTAGTCCAGAAGTTAGTGTGTGAGTTCAGTTAATATGTGACTGCTGCCACATGCCTCAGAACTGGGGATACAAAGATTGTGCAATCAAAATTCTCTACTGACTCACCAAAGACTCAGAAAAACCTTTGGCTGATTTATATTTGGAATCAAGGCCATATTGCTCTTCATTAATACTGTGAATCTACCGTCTAGGATATGTAAATGGGTACCTTTATTTTATTGGAATTTTTGCTTAAAAAGAGGAGCAATGGAGAAACATAGGAGAAGAAACATAGAAGAAAATCAGAGGTTAAATAAAAAAATATTATGAATATGTGTTCTTCTTTCACAAATTCCTAAAATTAATTTTTTTTACACTTACCTTCCTGTGGGAAGGAGAAAGAAGGTACTGCCTTCTAGTACTTAAGTGCCTATACAGAAAATCATGAAAAGATTTCCAAAGGAAGAGGGATTATCTTACACAGTTTTTATGTCTTTCACTTCTGTCAGGGAAGAAAAAGGCAAACTTTGCAAATCTATGAAAAGTGTGACCTAAGGATCTTTCTGAGTGTCTATCTGTTTGACAAGAGGTTCTGTGTTCCCACAGAGCCTTGCCTGACTTATTACTCCCACCTGCCTTCCCTTACACACAGTGTAATACACTGAATTACAGTAGAATGAGGCCTCCAGGGCACTGAAAATGCATAAATAACTACACTGTTATCTATGATCTTACAGAAGCAAGGAGCTAATTATAGACATCTTCTTATTATATTGTCCTATATTTTTCCTGGTGGATATAGACACGTCTCCTCCTCTCCTTAAGCTAAAACTATTAAAGAAAAGCTTTGTCTTAGCTTCCTGTTCCCCAGGTGAAAATTTCCAAGAGATTTCTTTTCAGAGGAGAAAGAATCTTCCTGCTTTCATTTTGTTCCTTTTTTTTTTTTTTTTTTTTTTTTTACCACAGTGGTTCACAATATTGCTTCATTTTTAAAAGAGAGAACACAGCAGCCTGATGGATAAAGTTACTGAGCTCCTAATCTTGTGATACTCTTATGTTGCCTGTCAATAGGGAGCAACATTTAAAGGTGGAACTATTTTCCCAAATTGTATCACACTTCCTGAGTCTTATTTACAAATGTAGAATTAAATGGTGAGGCAGGAAAGGGAGTTGAAGGGATTATTTTGTGCTTTTAGGTCTGGTGCTCTAACAAAAGAAATTGACAGAAAAGCACAAGTCATTATAGTTCATCTAAGCAGAAGGCACCTAAACAGGTAACTATGAAGGTAGCCTTTATCCATCTTGCACTGACATTCCCAGCAGGAATTTTTTCCTGAGAAAATTAACAATTAAAGAGACAAAAGTACCTAAGAAAGGTGTAACAAAAGCAAAGGTTACGTTTTACATCAGCATACATCTGTTTCACTCCACTTGACATCTGTGGAAGGCAGAGACATGGGGTAGTTTATGTTTAAGTGCAAAAGTCTCATAGCAGCTGCTGGTTTCTCTACATTCTTTTATCAGAGTCTTTAATGGGACACAGAACAGACAAAGGACAAAGAAAATAGAACTTTTAAACTGGGTCTTAATCCTCCATTTGCTCTTCTGCTGTCTAGTTACTAGTAAATCCCTTCCTATCTCCAAAAGAAGATAGATGTTTCACAAGTGGTTCCTTATCTCTTCTATGTTGATGCTTGTAACCCTAGTAGGACTGCTTCCAATATACTGACACATTTCCACGTCCATTTGTAAGAGATAAATGTTTCAGCATGCACACCATTGAAAATTAATATTATCTAAATGCTTTTAAACTCACTATCTGAAAATGTAAATACTCCTATTGCAAATTTTAATCCAGCTGAATTTTATTTTAAGCAGAAGCTTGAGCTGATTGTGAGGAAGCAGCTGTACATTTATACGTGTATGTATGCTCTGTGTTATTTTTGACAAATAAGAGAAAAAAAATATAAAGGAAGAAATGAAGTTTCAGAGTACCAACTGATGAAGGGAAAAGATTGTTACTGCTCCACTAACACCCAATCCCACCCTATCATGCCCCAGTCACCCCACCAATATTGCTGCTTTATTTAGATACATATTGGGAAAAAGAAAAAAGAACACAAAGATATCTACATGTGCGTATACGTACTTCTATCTATACATATAGAGAGACTTTTAAATCTTATTGCATGAAGCAATGCCCTAATAGCATAAGGCTCAGCCTGTTTGCAGCAGTGACCTGTCAGAAGCACAGCGGGTGCCCCTGAGTGCACCGGCTGGCAGAGGCCTGAGGAGCTCAGGAGCATGATGGTACTAGGAGCCCCAGGGCAGCCACATAAATGCCTGTTTGCTGACACAGTGCTGTGTAGCAACCTAACGAAGCTACACATAAATAATAGCACAGGTGGAGTTGTCTAATATACAGAACAACAAAAATGTGTAGCTTTTTTTAGTGGGGATGTAGTTACACTGGTCCCACTTCTCCAGAATCAGGTGTGAGGAACTGATTGTTATGCTGTCTTGTCTTGTAATTTATATGAGTGTCTCTCATTTGTTACTGCATATTTACTTCTCAGCCTGCACAATAAATAATTGTAAGCTATTAATTTTCTAAAAGAAAAATTATTTTCTGCCTTTTTTTTCTACTTATATAATTCCTTCCAATTCCTCCATATTGACTTGGTTTAAAGTGACAGGACTGAAATCAATGGACAGCAAAATTGATTTTCTGCATGCTGACAAGCACACAGTTTTCTAAGGAACACAAATGATCAGCCTTAGTTGTATGATCAACCTATCATAAATACTCAACTCTGGTACTAGTTACAGTGTGATAAATTTCAGTTCCACTTCTTGTCACAGAAGAGGGTTTCCAATAGACACTGGAATCTTCCTCTGTAGTGCATTTCAGCTACTGTTTTGTAAATCAGTTTCACATCAGTAGCTAGCAGCAGGAGTAAAACCAACTGGACCTGGAAAATAGAAGCCTTTAGTCACAGGTTTGGATAAGCAATGTTTTCACATAGTTCCCCCACTCTTTCCCATTGTCTCAATATATTTTTGATTACTGACAGTACCTAAATAAAAGTCAAGTGATGGCAAGGAGAAAATTATATCAAAGACCAAGACAAACCAATAGTTTGTTCTCAGCAAAGGTGAAAGTGGTAGGAGATTTTTCTCCCTATTTTTCCCACTATTACATTAACTTCCACCTCTTCTGGATCCTAGGTACTCTATCAGCAGTCTTGGGAAACTTCAAGAAAGATTGAGATGAATACATATTTAAGAGGTGACAAAGATGAGGCAATCATTCTTGTACACACAGGGGCACTTGGATAGGGATCCCAAGAGCCCCAGATGAAGCTGTTCAGGGCCAGTAAGATCTGTTAATGCCCTGAGGATCCAAAGAGAGAAAGTCTGAGGGAGCTTGGCTGGTTCCTGTTGCAGAAAAGATGGCTTGTGGGATACCTGGTAGGTGTTCTGTTACTGCCTAGTTGGAGAACCCAGAGAAGATGAAGCCAGACTCCAACTGGAACTGCACAAGTCCACTGAACAAGAGACAATGAGAAGTCTGAGACTTGCTGAAAAATTCCAATGAGCTGTAAGGAAAGCACTTTTTACCATGTTCAATCAAATAAGGGAACTAGTACTCAGAGACACTGTAAGATGTACATTACAGGAAGTATTCATGACTCAGAACCCCAAGGTCTGGAGTATCTCTATCCAATTAGACCTGCTGTGAACAAAGAGTTAGGTCAGGTGATCTCTGGAGGTTCCTTGTAACCCATTACTTTGTGAATCCGTTATTAGAAGCAGCATTATCTTCCTATTGGAGCACGGCAAAAGAAAAAGCAGTTTCAGCAATTTAATGGCTCCAGAATACAGAGTGAGCCTGAAGCTATGAACTGAATACAGAATTTGTACTTTGAGACACAGATCTGGTCATGTGTACTGCTAGTTTTTTCAGGGAGTTATGTCACATTTTCACTTAGAATTTCATTGCATATTAAGTTGGATTCATCTTAACCTGCTCAGCCTGAGGTTTACTATTTACATGTTTATAGAAAGCAATAACTCTAGAGCTACATTGTCCTTTTTATAGAAGCATGAATGAAAACAGCTGTCACATTTGTAAAATTTGGTTAAATTACTCATTACCAATCCAATTTTTTTTCCTCAAAGAATGTCATGATTTTAAACTCTAATGTCAAATATCTGCACTTTACCTACCCTAAAACAACAATACAGGGTTCCAAAAGCTGACATTACATGGAGGACAGTTTTGTCAGGAAGTGGATCAGCCTGCTTTACCATTTCTATTAGGTAATGTTTAGATGCACACAGAAGTTTTTGAGTCAACAGAAGTCATGGATTTCTATACCCTCTTAATTCTATCTCTCTAACTTTGAATTTTGCAGCTTTCTTTGAAGCAGCATTAATTGCTGTCAATTTCAGGTGTGCTCCCTGTGCAGTTTTGAAGAGGTGATTTGCATATGCCTAATTTGCATAGAAATCTGACCTTGAGCTTAGGTATCAGAAGGCTGTGCTCTTAACAGTGGTAAGAGCTAGCCATGCCTCTGACCCAGATCAGGGAGAAAATATTGTCTTCAACAATAACAAGAAGGACACCCTGTGAAATTAGTCAGGTATTTTATTGGCTTTTGATCTCCTTTCAACACTGAATGACCATTGCTAAATATTTTCCACGCTATTAAAAGAGGAGAAAAAAAACTCCATCATTTTCTCTGTGTGCCTTGGATGACTTTTTCTGAACTGTTCATTGTATGTGCTCATTGTTTTGTGTCTTGCTCATTTTTTCAAGACATTTCACAATACTCTGTGATTTCTTGGACCTGTTTTGCTTTTCTATTTATTTTTTTTCCTGCTAGACAAATAAAAAAATACTATTATAGTCTTTTTTCTTTTCCCTGATTTTTCTCATACTGATCTTCTGTATGGTAATTGATGTGCTGCTTATAAAACTACTAACCATACCATATAAATATGTTTAACCATACCATCCTTTACAATCCTTCAAATCCCCCCATCAAATGACATCTGCCATCTGTCCATCCATAAATTAAGGATATAAAAAGACTAAAAATACATTAAACTTTTCAAAATCACAAGTGTGTGCCCTTAAGAATGTTTTTTTTTTGCTAATAATTTTTGATCTCACATATCCTCCTTGATAATTATCTTCAATTTTAAAAGTGTGTATCATCACATTTAGATAGTATGGTATCTTTATGAGAAATAATTTCCAGTGAAAATATTTTTGAGGAAAAGTAGTGTCTTTGCCTTTTTAAAAAAAATTTTACCTCTTTTTCCTTTTTCCTTTTTAATGATCAAAAATTTTAATGTGTTCAATGATACAGGATAAAAGTTTGAAAAATATATGCAGCACAAAGGAGACAGACAAGGGCAATATAGACATTTTGTTTTTCTTTATGCAGTGCAGCTAGTTTGCATATAAAGATGTTTCTGAAACATAATCTTTTTCTTATGGACAGCTTCTGGAAATTCTGACATCAGCACAGCTGGGTATCTGACAAGCAGGAGGATTTAGAAAAATATAAGCTTGGGTACTGCAATGTGTTTGATTGAAAATACATTTCATAACAATAGCAAATGAAGTATCTCTGTGTTTGAAGGAGAAGGAGGTGAGTACTGTAGCTCTCTGTGATTTGTTCCCATTGAGGAAAATGCGATCCCATTGAGTTTCTGTGATCCAATCTGGTTGATTTACATTAAAGACTGGAGGAGATATGGCAAAGCTGGTGTCCTGAACAAACACACAGGGGCAAATTTTCATTGGATTTTTACATGTATTATGGACAATAACGCTGATTACATTATGGGAAAGTAAACTTCTACTGGCCTTTTCTTGTAGCTTATGGAAAAGTTGGTTAACTTTAAGAATGCATTTTCTTTCTGTGTTTATTTTGTTCTTAGAAACATTAAAGAAGGGATGTGTCATTGACAAAAAATAGCTCAAATCTACTGTATAAAACTTGTAGTAGTAGTACTGGCTATGCTGCTTTCTGACATGCCCTGTCTGACACACTAATTTCAGTTGTAATTTAGAATGTAGGGAGTTTCAGCTGCTGCAACTCTTTTAAAGGGTAACCCAAATGATTTGTGTTGCAATCCAGTTTCAGAGTTCATTGGCATATATGACTATCCATGATGGCTAAAGTTACTTTCAGTGAACTGAGGGACAGCATTCCCAGTGACTTTTACAGGAAGAAGATCTGGTTCATTGCTTTTCAATGCTCGTGTCTCTATAACAGCAATAAGAATTTTAAAGGGCATGTCTCTATGAGGGGTTGAAAACCAGTTTCAGTCAAAGCATAAACTAAGAGATAGACTATTAAAGCATGTTTCACTTTTCAAATCCACATCTTCACAAGTCTTCAAGTGAGAAAGTAAATTGTTCATTACCTTGTCAAATGCTATATAGTTTCAGTGTACTGCATCTTTTAAAGAAAATTGTCATTGTAGCTTTTTTGACCTAAGCTATGGATGTTGTTTTTGTGCTGAAGAGAAGATATATTTATCTATACATACATATTTTTTAACCTCCATTCTATTTTTAGTGATTGAGAGTAAACAGAAACAAGGTGAAAATACAGACTCAACATGATTCTCATGTATTTTTGTTTTATACATAAGTGAAAAAAACTTTCTCTATGCTTCTTTTTAGACTCCAAGCTAAAAACAAACACAAGCTTGATAACTAGCTAATGAAAGGTATATTTGCACTGCAAAATTACATGTTTCTTTGTGTTAAATCTTTAAAATGTTTGCATTTCTCTTCCTTTCCAGCAGTAACTGTATATTTTTGTTTGGTTTTTTATAACAATAGGAATTTTTCTGAGCATTCTGCACAGAGTATAAAAACAATAAAAGGTAGATCACTTCTTGGAAAAGACCCATTTTAAGTGTAGTTTTCCAGTACTTAATACTCTGCAATATTTCATAACAACAGTTGAGTTTTAAGTCAATTGTGTAAAGTATGATACCAAAAAAGCTTGGTAATATGATAACACTGAATACTCCATAAAACCAGGTTAATAAATACATGCTATTAAATAGTGGGCCCATGAGGTGATGCTCAAGGGAATAAATGTTTTCTGTCCTTTTTCTAATGTTTTTTAAATGTTAGCCAGGCTTTAAAAGGGCTAGTAAGTATCATTAACATTGTTTCGGTTTAATCCAACAGGAAATCTAAATTCAAGGTCATAAATTCCCAATAAATAAAAGAGAGTAGAGAAAAAGGATCATTAAAACAAAGTAGGAAATAAAGAGTATGTAGTACTGTTTTCCTTACTCAGATATGTATGTATAGGCAGTATTATTATTAATCTGCAAACAGTAGTCTATAAATAACATTAAAATTAAACACATTGTGCTGCAACATAGCTCTAGTAATTACTTTCTTTCATAGACACAATGACATTCTAGATATACATAAATGTGTCTTTGACATTTTAAAGAACTTCTGTGCAAAAATATAGATAGTCTGACCCTTCGCATAATAATTATTGCTTCAGGTAAAATAATTTTTTAAAAACTTTTTTACTGAAAAAGCTAAATTTGGGGGGTTTTCACTCAAAATGCAAAATTGCAATAGCAATTATCTATAAAAATGTGAGCTTGCAGTAACTTTGTAGATGACACCAAGTTAAATTAGAATGTTGGTTAGAGTGCTCCTGGAGGGCAGGAAGATTTTCAGAGGGATCTGGACAAACTGTTTGTATGGGCAGAGGTAAATGGGATGAGGTACAACAAGGCCAAGGGCCAAATCTGCCTTTGGGCCACAACAACCCTAGTCAGTGCCACAGGCTGGGGCAGAGTGGCTGCAAAGCTGCCCACAGGAAAAGGAGCTGGGGGTGCTGGTGAGAGCAGCTGAACATGAGCCAGCAGTGCCCAGGTGGCCAAGAAGGCCAATGGCATCCTGGCCTGTGCCAGCAATAGTGTGGCCAGCAGGAGCAGGGCAGGGATTGTTCCCTGTACTCAGCACTGGTGAGGCCACAACTTAAATCTTGTGTCCTGTTCTGGGTCTTTCACTATAAGAAGGTCATTGAGGTGCTGGAGTAGGTCCAGAAAAGGGCAACAGAGCTGGTGAAGGAGTTGGCTCTCAGCTGCTCCTCCAGAGCTGGCTCTGGAGGAGCATCTGAGAGAGCTGGGGGTGTTTAGCCTGGAGAAAAGGAGGTTGAGGGGAGACCTTATCGCTGTCTACAAATGCCTGAAAGGAGGCTGTAGTGAGGTGAGGGTTGGTCTCTTCTCCCATGTAGCAAAGATAGGAGAGAGGAAACCTAATATTTGGGTATATACCAGGAAAAATTTCTTCACTGAGAAGGTGATCAGGCATTGAAACAGGCTACTCAGGGAAGTGGCAGAATTACCATCCCTGGAAGTGTTTAAAATGTTGTTGGAGACGTGGTTTTGTGGTGAACATAGCAGTGTTAAGTTAATGTTTGGACTCTGTGATACTGGAGGTTTTTCCAATCTCAACGTTTCTTTGATTCTATGAGTCTATATATACTGTGACAATCATGTAATTTAGATTACAGATTCCTGGGGGTGTGTGCTGAGCCTTTCCTTTCTGTAGCATCATATCCATTTTGCACCACAGTGGGAACAGTAAGTCTTGGACATCCATGTTCAGGATGATACAGTGCAGTGCAGTGTAGTGCAATACATATTTAGCCTGACTTTGAAGACTTAGAATAATTGAAAACCTGAAACCTGAGGTTGAATGGATTCAAGTGTCCATAAGAAGTGTGCAAAACACATAGGAACATTAGCAGCTATAGGACCATGTTGCAATTCAAGCTGCAGGATGCAAAGGATTTCATGGCCTTTCCCCATAACTAGAAGTGTTGATGGACACCTGAAATATACAATGTGGCAAATAATGTCTGATATAAAAACATTGCAATGATATCTTTAAAGATAAATCTATGATCTAAGAGTAACGCACAGTGTTTGAATTCCTTGACTGCAGCTGAGTAATAAAGCACAAGTATGAATGGCATAGGTTGTTATCAGTGTTCATTTAATGGACACAGGACAAGAGCTGATATTTTTCTGAACCATAACTCATTTGGCTGCAGTACTGATCTTGTCAGTCTATTGTTTTGTTTCTTTACCAAATGGTGTCTGATATTCCAAAGCTCTTGCAGTCATACTGTTTATTTTCCTGACCCTCTGTCACAGCTTGAATGAACCAGAGAAAATGACTCTGTCCAACCATCTCATCACATTGAATGTCTGTATGAATCCATCTGCTAACTAGAAAATCTACTCTGAAGGGCTATATAGCCTTCAAAGAGCTATATAAACTAAAAAGAATTGTGGCAAATCAGAAATCGCCACCAAATAATTTTCCTTTTGCAGAGACCATCATTTCTAGCATACCTAGAAGGGCAACCAGAATATAGGCAAGGAAAGTCAAAGCAGGAAGTGGGGTATGTCTGCAAAAGTGACCAGAGGCTTAGGCTTGGTTTTCAACGTGTGCCTGGAATAAGAAAGACCATTAATCACAGCTATGTTTCCCATGTGTATCTGCTCCCCAATGAAGGCGGGAATACAGATCTGATGGTGATCTTGCATTAAATTGTTACTTAGTAATACTGAAATTTCATGTGTTTATTTACATGATTTTAGATGCATGGAGTGATCCTCTCTTCATTTCCCCATTCAGTTTTCCCCTTTGAGAAATGAAATATTATTTGCCTCTAGAGAATTGACATGTGCAGCTAAGAGATACTGTAAATTTTATTCTTTTTTTTTTACAATTGGTTTTACATAGATACTCTACCAG
>WBNO01035204.1:0-11146 GCA_013400575.1 Peucedramus taeniatus
ATAATAATAATAATAATAGCAGTAGAAAGGGAAAAAATTGATGCACGATGCAACTGTTCACCATGCATTGACAGATTCCAGGTCCCCCTTCTTGAATCCAGATTTGCCTCCTCTTCTGGGTAACTCTTCCCCAGTTTATATTCTGAGCATGATGTTCTATGTCTCTATGTTCTGTCTTTGGTCAGTTTGAGTCACCTGTCCCAGCTGTGCTCCCACCCAATTTCTTTTGCATACCTCCTTACTGGCAGAGCATGAGACAAGGAAAGGAACGGTCCTTGACTAAAGAAAAACACAACTCAAAAAAAACCCAAAACATCAACACCATTCTAATTCCAAATCCAACACTGTAGTAAGTACTGAGAAGAAATGAACTTTACCCTAGCAGAAACCAGGACATATTCTTAGTTTTCTATGTAATGATGTGTTATTCATCTTAGCTGGGTCAATGCTGTAAAACTACTTACTCTGAGTCAATTTTAACCACTCCTTGATAGAGTAAGAGAAATTCAGCATTGAAGAAAGTTGGTGCAATTCCAATGACTTATCTTGATTTATGCCCACTTATACTTGAGATGAATTTGGTCAACTCACTTATACATGGGTTGAATAAATGACCTAATCAAATTAAGCTTTTGGAAATAAAAGCATTTTGCTAACGTAAGTCTGATTCCGTGAACACTTACAGTTATGTGTATGTATCAGTAAAGCTGGTTTTTGGATAGACTGGTACAACAGCTATAAATCATTCAAAAGGAAACAAAATAAAAATGAAAAGCCAAGAAACCAAAATCATACCTTTTCTCACATCTTTAAAAGCTGTCTGTAGTCTTGGAAATGTAAAGTTCTGGTGAATGCTTACCATGACATGATCCATATCAGCAATGTAACACTCCTTACTCCATGAATATTTATGTTTTATTTCAGTAGAATTCTCTGAGAATGTTCTATCAGTTTCTCAGACTCAATAGAAATTTACATGTTCTTTCACATTAATTTGATCCTAAGCAAGAAAACACTATCATTGATAGTGATTGTAAAACCTTAACATCAGTTATGTCTTTTTCCTTTCTTTTCCTTAAGCTGCTCAACTTAATGAAAAGTAAACAAGGGCTTTATATCAAACAACAAGTAGACCAGTGGTGTTGTATTACTTTTTCATTTTTATTTTCCTAATCCCTTATTTACTCTGGTTAAAGCATAAAACAGAAGTGAATGAAAATAGCTCACTATCACAGGTCTCACACAGATGTGGAGAAGTTGCAGGCTTTTTCTGTTTCTATGTCATCATCTGAAAGAACTATCATAATAAAGAGACTAGCAATGTTATCTGTAAGTCTTAAAGAAGAATCATTTAGGACTTGGTCAGGCTTGATGTAAAATAGAGATTATTACAAGTGATCTCATTTTTCTCAGGGCCCTTGAAAGTCTATATTGAGTGAACAATTCCAAACATTATTGATGGGAAAACATCTGTTTATTTAATTTTTCCCTATTAAGAAAAAAAATTGAGGCCTGAGTAGATCTTTCTGTTTCACTATTCAATGACTAGTTAAATGGTTTTAATGCCTATTCACCATGAAAAATTGCCTATATTTCTATCAGTACCAGTACACACATTGTACATTAATCCAGAAACAAAACTTATGCCTACTAATGTACATCTCCCAATAACTGCTCAATTAACTTATAATTGTACAGTTCTCATTAGAACCTCTCCAGAGGCAATTCTACAAGGTCTTGAAGTTCAGCTGCTTGAAAGGAACAAAAGAACTTCATTGTCATTGAAATCACAATGAAATAATGAGAATTAATTAGTTTATTTTACAAAGTTACTTGTTTACAGTTTCCTGGTTTGGGAATCCTTTTCCTATATGCTTCGTAATCATTTGCATAGCAAATATCAATTTGTAATGGAGATGTATCAGTGAAATATTGACTAATATTATCAGCCTAATGCGCTTTCTCCTAATTTTCTGCTGGTATTCAAAGTGCATCTTTAATCCTTCACTAGCCCTTACAGTAAGGTCATCATCTGTCTCCAATATTTTCACTGCGTCTTATTTAATCATTTTACCTCTGACCAACTTTTCCTGTTAACTGATTATCCTGCTTTCAGTGTTTTGGAGACAATCACAAATACACAAAGGACTTTGGAGAAAAAAAAAAGTAATACTCTAATTTTGGATCTCTGACAAAATAGGTTAGAAGTTCCATCTCATTAGGAACTTGACACATGTTTTGAGAAGGCAGTTCAAAGCTGATACCATCCAAAGCTGTGGGCATTGCAAGTAGATTTCTTCAGTTAGTAATCTAAGTCTTCAATGTATTTAGATCCCCTTTTTTTAAACTGGAATTTCCATGCAATAATCCCAAATACACACTATCCATGCAGGCAGAAACACTTCAGGGCATGCCCAGTAAATCAGGCATCTTTATCAAAGGTCGGCACATGCAAGACATTTCATGAATATTTAATAAACTCATATGTCAATCTTATGCTTCCCAACAAGAACAAGTTTTCTATTTCAGTGTGGTGTAGTGCATATGCACAAACCTTTGCTTGAAACTACCTTAGGTTCGTAAGCCATTCTCCTGCAAGAATCCTGAGCATGATTTTAAAACAATACCTCCATGCACCTTCAGATGATCAAATCTTACACTTTTCACAGCTTCTTTAATGGTACTGGACTTGAATGTCATGAAAATATGAAGCCTGGTAGAATGAAAACTTTGATATACGACTGAGAGGAATTCACATTTTCAGTTGACTACTGCACAGAAAAGCTTAACGTCGTGGTAGAAAAATAAAGTATGTGAGAAAGGATGAGGGAAAGAAACCAGAACAGATGGTTAATATGGGAGAAATAGAAAGAGAATCAGACAGGAAAGAAATAATTTTACTTCAGATCAAAAAATAAGTCAAAATGTTTATATAAAGCCCCAAAAATACCACATTTCAGACTATGGATTTAAGTATTTTCTTCAGCAGTTACAAAACAGATAGTTTTTTCAAGTACTAAAGGACATCAGTAAAAATTATTTCAGCTTCTGAAGCAGTCTTCTTTAGATTATCATGAATAAAGAAAATGTTTCTAGTAATAAAGGCCTGATTAAAATCAGATTTCAATCAGATTAAAATGAAATATATGTCAAATTGTAACTCACTATAACTTGAGCTTCTAAATACAAGAGAAATGGTAAAAAAGTAAGCTTCTGTCAGACACTTTCCCTGTATATGTCTATATAAAAAAGAAGAGCTTTTTATAAAAATGTAACAAGAGCAACCTAGTCCTCTTAAAGAGAGCATGTCAAATGGAAAAATAGTTTAAATATAAAACTTTTTTTTTTTAGGAAAGAATGCCTGAGAGAGAATACTGGGAAAAATTTAATTACTGAGTACTCAGAAATATAAAGAACGTTTGAGTGGGCAAGGGGGAAATTGCTGCCTAATTTCTGACAAATACTCTTTTTTTTCTCATTTATTTCAGAAATAGTTCCAATGAAGGTGCAAGACATTCCAGGAGGAAACCAATCTTGTCTTCCTCAACTTTTCTAAGATTAAGAAGGCTTAAGCTTATTTGTAGATCTGCAACTGCCAGATAACCTTGAGCAAACTATTTGTCATTTTCTGCTTCAGGTTTTTCCCTTAATAAAATGGAGGAAATCACAATGACCTTCTGGCACCTTATGTAGAATATTCACTCTTACAACAGCTGCTTCTTCTTTGTAATCAAATGCCAGGTAGATTCTCTTTTATCAAGAAGTGTTGCTGGGGAACTTTTGATTGAGAAGGGCAATATGACTTTAGTGCTAGGTAGAAAATATTTGCTGCTGACGCAAGCAAACCAGGCATTATACCTTAAATGACACCTTAATAAAAGATCTGAATTTCAGATCTGTCATAGAACTGTGTGGTTATATGCTGGGACAGTGCTTCATATCATTTCACCTACACTTTTCAAAAGCCTAACCAATTAAATGAGACATCTGAATGTTTGGAAATATTGCCCCTTTTCATGAATGGCCACTCTTCTTGGATTTTTCCACAGAGAATTGTAAAAGCAGTACTAGAATGCTCAAAGATCCAGCTAAAATTTATTAAAGGACACAATCCCAGTGCATCATCAATTCTCTTTTTATGATTTTGTTTACACTAGCTTTACAAATCTTGAAAGGGGCTGCTAAAGAGAAGTGTTTATGAAGAGAAGAATCAGGGACCATGCGAGTCAGACAACATTTATCATATCCATGGTGAGAATGCCAGTCTGAGACCATGCTACGACCCAAGGAGGCCAGGAGGCCAGGTCAATGATGCCATATCAGGGACAGTGGGTACAGTGCTGGGCGCACAAGGACATAGAGGAAGGGCCTGAGCAAGGGGCCCTTTCTGGCCTGAGCTTTAATGAAGCAGTCGAGCTTCGTTAGGACAGAGGACAGAGACCCCAGATGAACCTCCCATAGTGCTTTCTCACTTGTGTATTTGCCTTGGTGTTCTCACAGCAGACTCAACCCAGGTAACACAAATATTGAAGAACACTTAATCAAATTGAACATACTACACATTTATCACAGGTAAGCTGTTGAACTATGGGGTGGGTAAGCAGTAGTGAAAGAGACTGTGCCCAGAGGAACCAGATGATCATTTCTAGTGCAAGACCAGTAACTAGTGGTGTATTTCATGGGTCAATAACGACTCAGGGGTCAATACCCAACACAGAAGTTTCTGTCTGAACATCAGAAAATACTTTTTTTTACTGTGAGAGTGACTGGCATAGCTTGCACAGTGAGGTTGTGGAGTAGATGGTTTAAATAAGATTTCCATTTAATTTCGTGCAGCAAGTCTCCTTGCAGGTTGCAGATAAGAATGAACTGCAAATGAACATGGTTCTTTCCTACTGTTAGGCCCCAAAACATCACTTGACAAGACACTTAAAAGGATTTATGATTGTTCATGTACTCTGAGTTAGACACATCACAGAAATACTAACGAGATACTCTCAAGGGATCAAAAAAAAAACTTCACTGGAAACTTCAGAAAATCAGAGAACTGTGAAAAAAGTTTAGAGCAGCATTCAGTCAGCATAAAACATTTCTCAAAGCACTAACTTAACCAATTCAACTCAGCAAACTCTAAGCTTGTATGATTATAAGTTACTCAAAAATTCCAAGAATAGGGAATTAGAAGAAGAAGAAAGACAAAGAGAGAAAATATATTGAAAAGAGCAAACATTGCTGCTTCTCCTGGTTCCATCACTGTTTAACTGGTAGAGATTCCAAGTGAGTGTAGAGTCAATACATGAGTTTGTTGCATTTTCCATTTTAAATACCCCTTGGTCTTCCTCCAGGTGGGACTTCACGTTATTTGGCCACACAAGAGCTGCGTTAGAGGCTCCAGGGGCAGGTGTGGGGCATCAGCTCTGCTGTGCCAGGGTTTGGCAGCCACTGCCATACTGGGATACTGGCTGTATCCAGTACAGGATAGGGTGGGGTGTACAGGGCAGTGCATCTCTTCACTAGGGCAAGGCCTGACCTTCCCCTTAACCCACACACATGTGTCTGAAATGTGTTAAGCCAACAACCCTTCTAGTGTCACACATCTGCAAATATTTCCTTATCTATTCCCTTACATATTCACTTTCAGTGAAGGTCAACTGAAGCTAGTATTGTGCATAGGTGAATTGGACTTAAGACTGTGCACGCTGTCACACCTTGATTCTGCAGGGGAAGAATTTAGCAAGCAAAAAGTCATTCTCTGAGACATCAGTTTAAAAAAGTCCCTTTAGTAGACATTTTCTGTAAATGGCGAAGCAAGCAAATATTTGTGAACTTCACATTTATACTTGCATCAGATTTTTTTTAATCTCATATGATGCACACACACTTTAGTAAGGACTGAATTATGTCTTGCCTATACTGGATGTTGATAACATTTGCTGATGGTTTGCCCAGTCTCAATCACACTATTTTGGTTTCCAATAAAGTATTCAGAAAGTGTAATTACTATAAGATTTGCTAAGAATAAGTTATTATAAGGCTGATAGTATCTAGTAAGTACAAGTACTTCCCCTGAAATGAATGTTAAGTATAATGGTGGCATATTTCTTAACATAGATGGCAGTAAGCCAGATTTTAAAGCATAACAATTTACATCCAAGTCAGTTGAGGCATGTAACTGAGCAAAAGCTGCTAGCCTGTAATATAAAAACATAAGTGATTGATTTAGTTCATGAAACAGGTTGCTCACTTGCTTCTTCTGCTTCTTACTATCCCTCCAATTTTAACCCTTCTTTTAAAAATAATACTTACAGACGGAAGATAAATGATATGATAGGCACTGGTAAAACAAAGAACTTGACACAGATATCTCTTAGTTGAATACAATCAGCTGATGGAAAATACTTAAATGGCAACACAGAACATTTTGCAATAACTCATATTACTTACCTTCAGCTTTTTCTTTTCACTTAAGCAGCTTGAATTTGGACTTTCCTTGTGAGTTGGATCTTTAAAATTCCCAGACAAATTTCATCAGCTGAACTGGAAAAAATGTATTTGCTTGCATGTCACCTTCTGCCAAGAAATGGCAAGGAATTTAATGTCACCATGATGTCAACTTTTCTTAGCTCTTTCTGATCAATGTCCAAGGCTATGACAAGTGCCTTCTCCAAGTTCAGAAATAAATACAGAAATAAAATAAAACCTTTTATCTGAAACTTTCAGAGCTTGAAAGAATTATTAGAAAGGGAAATAGTAATTTTGTGTTTTCTTTTTGTATTCCTCCAAAAGATATAGAAGGTTTTTCACTAAAGAGACCATCACAATGACCAAATTATAATTTTGTCGTGGGTTTGAATTTACATATTTGATTAAATTTACAAACACATTGGAAAATAAGCACATAGAGACATCAAGGAGAACCTCAATTTTTTTTTTTATCTATAGTCACTTGAATTAGTCTTTTTTTTAATTCCAAAACTGAGGATAATGTATATTTTGAACTATCTAAGAAACTTTGGCATGCCAAGATGTGTTGTCATGATCATGTGTAGCTGTGGTTGACATTAGAGCTATTATAGTAATAATATTACACTATTCGAACATTGGCATGTTTATCTTTCACAAAGAAATCTTGACTGGGTGGATCTGGAAGACATTTGAATTTGACTGGTTTTTATACATTCCTTGTACTAATTACATTATCAAGATGATGGCTATGCAAGAGATTAGCATACCTAGGATGCATCAGATGAGCTGTAAAACAGCAGTGGTCTGTGCAGGTACACTGAGCTTAGCTCATACATTGTACAGGTGATCAAAGATGAAGCAAAATTCATAAACGCATAAAAACATTATATTATCACAACACAGAGACAAAAATTATGTTCTCTCTGGATCTTCTGATGGATTTTCCTTTTCTATGCCAGAATTTACACTTATTTGTTTTGACACTTGCTTTTTGATAACTCAGAAACGCTTTTGTTTCATTTTTGGGAAAAGAATAAGGGTACCATGGTGATAAGAAACCTTATTGAACCTGAGATAGGCATATAGGAACAAAAGGGCAAAATTGTTTAGACTACAATAGTAGCATAAGAGAACTAAGTAATTCTGCTAAAAATTTTATTAACTCCTTGACAAATGCTGTTTAGACATGATTATAATTAGTTACTCAGCCACTATAATAAATCTTCTATACCTATCTTATACATGGGATCTGGAAAAACACAGCAGAGACCCTTGAACTATCCTCTTATCCTATACCCTTTAGTAAAACTAAGCCGCTAATTGTGTTCTATTTAGAAGTCATCAATCTAGACAGGCAAAATAGCTCCCTCCATTTGACATTCCATAATATAGGCATGAAAAAAATATTAAAATAAACATTAAAAAAAAAATCCCAAAGGTACACTGTTCTTCCTGCCCATACCCCAAATCTGCACTGACTGCACCAGAGGACTCATCAGGATCCTTTGTCCTTTGTTATCTTCATGTCACAGTCATAAATATAGAGTTGCATTCTGCAAATACCTATTTTATGCTTTCTATTGGTGTAAGTTTGCATGCAAATTCAACATCATGTCATTTAATTACAAGAAGTAGGGTAATAAGTGTGAAGACAAATATTTCACAGGCCTAATCAGGAATTATCCTTTTAAATCACTATTATCTGTTGAGAAATATGCACAGCAATCAATACAAGGCAAAGCCATCTAAAAGGTAATTAGAACTGTGCAGATGATAGCATGCCCATTTTGGATGCTGACATTACGTCAAAGATGTCCAGTTAGAAAATTATATTGGGTTTTCTGCAGAGATTACTTGACTTCTTTTTATGCTGGACAAAATATAACATTCTTTATGATACTTCATAATATTTATAAAAGCTTTTGAACATTTCTTTATACACAAATTTTGATTTGGACTTTTTTTTCTGTTAGTAATAGTAACATGGTTCATCATAAAGAGAAATCTCATGCTACTAACAGAAAGAAATAATAAACATATAAAACTGATTGACTACAGTACTGTGATTTTTTTTCTGTGTTGTGCAATAAGGACAATTATATTTTTAAAAGACTTTTCCCATCAATTCCAATATTTATTTTCAGAATTATATAATGAATCAATTAATATAAAATAATAAATCAAATTTAAATATAAAATTGAGCAGTAAAAACGTGAATTTTCTGACTTTAAAAAGTAACAGAAGAGGAAGCAGAAATCTTATATAAAATTTAGAAATACCATATATTCCAAGTATTTTATGTATATGCATCTTTTTATATAATATAATATAATTTGATGTATGAGTTTGTTTACTTCCAGGACTTTCTATTAATCACTTTTTCTTAAACACACACTTTTTCCTGCCCCTTCTGATTCAACAGGGGAGGAATGGTTGAAGTTCTCTGGGGAACCTTTGATTTCACCCTTTCATCTGTCAAGAGGGCACAAATTAATTGAAGAATTCATATTATCTCTTTAGGACTAGGCCTTCTTTTTACATTCACCAATCCTCTTCCCACTTGGCCTGGGGTGAACTGAGCATTGACATGAACTACTTCATTTAATATTTAGAGGTTTTTTTAATGGGTTTTGTTTTGGGGGTTTAGCTTTTCTTTGTTTTATTTTGCTTTTGACAAAAAATAAAGGTCAAAAACATCTCAAAATCTTATCAAACTGTGTTTGGTAAAATTTACCATATAATGCATGGTCTCAGCCTTTCTTACATGTGGTTTATATCTACCATGAATTGACAAGAATGTGCGTCCCTAATATTTAAAAGCAAATAAAGGGAAGAAAAAAATATTTGCAGACAAATCCTCTAGAATAAGAAATATTGAAAGAAGAAAACCAGAAACATTTCAGAAGACAAACAGTACACTAATAAAGAATTACTGAGACAAAAAAATAGTGTACCAGTTAATTGCCTCTTTGATAAATGTGTAAATAAATGAGCCTTTCAGCCAAAAAAAAAAAATAATTATAGTTAATATATTAATTATAAGTTATTTTCCCTTATATATTGATCTCAACCTAAGAAACTTGAAGGGCAATACACTGATTTGAGTATACAAAAATATTGTGTTGAAAGTCTTCCCAGATCTTGGGCTGCAAAAGGCTGTTAATAAAATTCTGTGTTTCAATTTAGAAGAAAATTTTTAGAAGAAAATTGAGAACTATGCTCCAGCAAAAATTTTGTAGAAATATTATGGAGCCAGATGAATTAAGCAGAGATTTTTAAAGGAAACTACAAATATCAAGAAAGTTTTTCTTTCAGTTGGTCAGATTGCAAACATCTTAAATATTAGTGTTCACTAATACAATGTTCACATAATGGTGAAGATCTGTACAATGCATGCCTTGACAGTAACTACATGACTAGTAGGCTAATTATTTTGTGAAAAAAAATCAAACAAAATCAAGAAATTAAACAACAGGCAAAGAACATGTTAAAACTTGCTCTGAAAATTACTGATGTTCTGATTTAATGTGGTGGTTTATTCACTAAAAATGCAACATTTTGTAGTGATTAAAGGAAAAAATGTATAAAAACATTAATGCATCAAGGGGGCTCCAATACTTAAATATTTGCTTTCCTTATAGTATAGATTGATCTGTTTTTAATAGGTTTTTCATCTATATGTACAGGAGACAGAAGTTCAAACATTGTTAGGTATATTAAAAAGAAAAAAATCTCACAGAAATTGCCATAAGATTTTGTTCCATATAATGCAGCCCTTTCTCTGTAAAATGTCACAAAAGAAAGGCTCAAGATCATTACCATTTATTAATTCTTTTCTAAATAAAAATATTAGCATACATTATAGGAGATTGGTGCAGTCTTGGGGGCTGACAACATATACTGGTGAACCTACTTTGGTTTTGGTTCAGAAGGTATATTTTTCAATACAATTCTACAAAGAATTGCTTATTTTGCATGAGAAAGCATTTTGAGTAAAACTAAAAGAAAATAGTGAGAGAAAGACAAGTGAAATCTTTGAAAGTAGAGAAGGTAGATGAGAAAGGCACCTAAAACACTGAAAAAACAAGACTCTTCTAAAAAAGATTCCTGTAGTCCGAAATGTTCCTGATAAGTTCTACTGGACTACTTAGTGGCTTTGAATTAGTTTCTAGCTTTGCTGGATCAAAATAAAACCTTCATCACTGAGCCATAGGTAATCAAGTTGTTTCCTGCAAGTATTACCAATTCTCCTGAAACTATATATAGCCATTTATTCACATCCACAGGCGCAGGCAACAAGTAAAGCTAACCCTTGTTCTATTTCTCTTACATAGATATTATTTGCTGCAAAGCAGGAAAGAGAACAAGGACGAAAATGGATAAAAACAACATTGAAATTCTATCAAATAATTTCTGGACTCTCAGCAGAAAGATATCAAACACTAATCCTACAGGATAGGTTTGTACATCAGATTAAAACATCTTGAATTTAAATGTTTTATTCTCAGATTATATCTAAATTAAACAGATTTTAAAAAGCTAATGTTCATTTCATAAAACTCTGGTTTAAGCAACACAATTCTTAAAAAGCAGACAAACCAGCAGACACAGATTGTTCTGTACATGGTTCAAAAATGTTCTATAATATTTCATTTGCAAGTTTGTATTTACTCTGTTATA
>WBNO01035211.1:0-18214 GCA_013400575.1 Peucedramus taeniatus
TATATATTTATATTTTCATATATAAATTAAAAAAGAAAGACTAGGGAAAATATGAGTTTGCAGCAGTATGGGAGAGGAGACTTGGTGAAAAAAGTAATGGAAAAGAACCAAGTACTCAATGCATTCTTCAAGTTAGTCTTTATTAGTAAAGCCAGCCTTCAGGAATCTCAGATCCTTGTAGCCAAAAGGAGGGTCTGGAACAAAGCAGACTTATCCTTTTTGTAGGAGGATGACCTTGGGGAACAAGGTCAAACAAACTTGACTAATGAAACCCACAAGCGCTGAGGGAACTGGCTTTCCGGACAGTAAAGAGGACTGAAAACTAGAAGAACTTCCAGGCTCAGAAAATTGTGGTCAGCCGTGTAAAGAGCAGATGAAACCCAGTCACCAATGTTGTAGCCCAGATGCTGGTACTGGCTTCAGTACTTTTAGTATTTTATTTACATTGTGAAGTCATAATGAATTTTTACATCAAAACAGTTTTACAAAATGAAGAAATATTATGTAGGAATTTTGATAATGTTATTATAAAAACATGTATTCTGCAAATTCTACTTATCAGTCCTGAAAATGGTCAGACATCATTAAAATTGTTTTCAAAATAAACTGCTTACATACTTATAATTTACTATTTAAAAATAAAAAATGTAACTAATTTCTATCAAGCAACTTAGCTAATAACCATCAGCTGATGCAGATAGGGGGAAATGCACATCATACCAGATATTTGAGAAAACTCTCTACATTTTTTCTGTATGTTAAGTTCTGTACAATAGTCTGTCTGTAGAAGACAATAATGTTTTATTTATGGTTAAAAGCTCAGTGTAAGAAAGCAAATACTACTAGTATTTTTCTGCATTGCAGCAATGTTCTCAAGGTGTTTAAAATTACTTTCCTTCAGTAATTCAAATATGAGATCTCATCTGTCTACTTTTTTTGGAGATGTATTGAGTCTGAAACTGAACAGTGGTACACCTGAAAGCCAGAGCATAACCTTCTTAGTTTTTGACATCTTTATGAGCAGAACTGTTTTCAGCGGAAAGAGGAAAAAAATTTTTCT
The DNA here is from genome assembly GCA_013400575.1 of Peucedramus taeniatus. NCBI lineage: Eukaryota > Metazoa > Chordata > Aves > Passeriformes > Fringillidae > Peucedramus > Peucedramus taeniatus. The sequence goes on from WBNO01035211.1 coordinate 1,061, forward strand.
CTGAGTAGAAAAGGCAGATTTTGTTTTATTTGTTCCTGGCTCTCATGGGTAAAGCAGTGAATGGACTGAGGTTTATGACACAGTTTCCTAAGCATATATTCCTCTAAGGATATAGATATAAGCCTTTTTGAAGCCAAATCCCAATGGAAAAAATATGTCAGAGGATATTAGAAAGAGCTGGATATTGTTCATACTTGATTTTCAAAATAAAACAAAATCAAAACTCAAAAAAACAACACAAATGCAGTAAGTTTAAAGGTCAGACATATTTTTTCTTCTTCCTCCTGATAATGTCTAACTTTTTTTTTCGTATGGAAGGTCAATGTATTTTGACACTTATCCTTTTCTGATTTACCCAGATAAAGAACAACTTCATCAAGATCAATAATCCTACTATTTTAGAACCTGAAACATATTATACCCCATAAAAGATATTCCACTACATACATTGGGCACTAATATTTAAACACACTATTATAACAATTTGTTAGAACACATTGTAGAAGGCAAGAAGAGTAATTTTTGTGAAAAATAAAGTGTTTACTTTCACTGTTAATCTTACAGTGACAGCAGTGTGTGTTCTGCTAGCTTGACAGTGGAAGGAATTCACTTATTTGTTCAGATCTGGCAATTCTTACTAGAACTTTGTGTTGCTTTCACAATGAGAATATCATGAATGCAGGTTCCAGTTCTACCAGATTGCTTGTGAACAGGGAAATGAGGCACATACCTGTACTTGGCCTGTACTTTCTAAAATGAATGGATAGCTTCCTAAAAGAAAGAGAAAAGTGAATCAAATCCATAGGATACCAGCTACACTCAAGGCAGTGTGCAATTTTGGTGCCTGGCATAATTTCTATTGTATTTCACAAATGTTAAGTACTTTGTTTTTATCTCAGCTTCACAGTAAACTAAGAGAGAAAAGTTAATGACTTGGCAGTAAAGGATAGAGCACCATATATATAGCTTGAATGCAGAAATTTACTTTGTGTAATCTAATAAATCATGATGTCCATGATTTATGATATGATAATCTAATGTTATTTAGATGCCAGTAGATCTCAGAAAGGCATGGAGCTCAGTTGGATGTGTCTGTAACACTAGGTTTATCAGGTTTGATTTAGCAACCTTGCCTCCAAATTCTATCAGCTAAACTGGGGGACCTCCAAAAGTCAAGTCAATGTTTGTCAGTTGTTCTCATAGACCCTGAAGAACAGATCAAGGGAAGTGTGGAAGAAAGAGCATGAGGAGGAAAGTGAGACTACTATCTGATCTTCATAGAAGACAGATTTTGAACAGTGGAGTTAATCAGTATGTCCAGATTTTCTTCACATGAAAGATGAGATAGGATGATATTTAACTTGACATTTCTAGGTCCTCAAAATTAATCACACACAAGAACGGAAAGGAAAAAGAGGGGAGGGAGGGGAGGGGAGGGGAGGCCACGTTACTACTAGTAGCACAGTATTTCTCTTTACTATATCAATAATGTGCACAAATGTTGTTATAAGGTGAGTTCATTTGTAATATAAAAGAAAATTTTCTGATATGTTGTCTAATGGGAAAAAAATAAGCAGAATTTGAATCACATTTTTACCCTGCATATGGCTGCAAGAGTACTGTGATATCATTTAACGAATAAGATTTCCAAACAAGATTACAGCTCCTTTAACCTATTAATTGTTGGTTAAGTAGAAAAAGGACATATATACTGAGTTCCAAGTCATTCTCCCAGAAAAGTAAAAGTGCAAGCTGCCATGTAAATATTTCTGCCAGCAGCTTAATAGCAACAAATTTTGTTATTTCTCAAGGTTGGAAAAACATTTTCTGTAAAATTTGGATACTGATCATATAATATATTGTTTTCCTTCCTCCTGCACAGTAAAATTATTTCTTTTCATCATGATTACCTATATACTAATGAGACTATGAGTCTCATTCTAAACAATAAAAACATATTAAAAAAATCCAACTGTTTGTGGCATTTTATATAAAGTTTAATCAATTTTTGTTTTAAGGTCAAGCACAACAGTGTTTCCAGAGGGGAAAAAATGTAAGAAAGACAGCATGAAATGTCAAATGTAATTTTAGGAATCAGTCTCTATGCTCAAAATTTATGTATGATTTATATTTTATGTTTTAGTCTGTAGTTCCTAGTTTCTAGATGCCTAATGTCCTCCCTGAATTTGGAGCATATCTTACATGATACATCTCTGAGATCAGTGAAGAAAGATAAGTGAGGTTCCTACTCCTTGATTGGAATTATTTAATTCTTTTTTGTTTGAACTGTTTTGTGTCTAAAATGAGGAATGTCATACTTTGGTTAATTTTCACTCAGTGGCAAATAAAACCTGGGCATGGAAACACAGAGTTAACAGATAGATATACAATAGAATTACAGAACCATAGACTAGTTTGGGGTGGAAGGAACATTTAAAGGTCAACTTTTCCAACCTCCCTGAAATGGGCAGTGATATCTTCCACTTGATCAAGTTCCTCAGAGCCCCATCTTGTATGACCTTGAATATTTCTAGGGATGGGGAATACACAACTTCTCTGCACAACCTGTTCCAGTTTCTCTCCATACTTATAAAAAAGCTCTACCTCATATCTAAACAAAATTGAGCCACTTTTAGTCTAAAAACATTTCCTCTTGTCCTATTGCAACAGGTCCTGCTACAAAGTTTGTCCCCATCTTTCTTATAAGATCTCTTTAAGTATGAAAAGGCCTCAGCAAGATCTCCCTGGAGCTTTGTCTTCTCCAGAGAGAACAATCACAACTCTCTTGGCCTTTACACCTAGAAGAAATGCTATAGCCCTCCAGTCATCTTCAGGGACTTCCTCTGGACCCAATCTAACAGTCCTTCTAAATGATGAGGTTCCCAGAGCTGGATGCAATACTCCATGTGGGGTCTCATGAGAATGAAGTAGAAAGGCAGAGTTACCTCTGTCAATCTGATGGCCACTCTTCTTTTGATGCAGCCCAGGATACAGTTGGCTTTCTGGGCTGCAAGTGCATGTGGCCAGCTCATGTCCAGCCTTTTAATGACCAGTGTCCTCAAGTCATTCTTGGCAGGGCCACTCTCAATCAATTCATCCCCCAGCCTGAATTGGTACCTGAGGTTTCCCTGAATTAGGCCTAGGACCTTGCAGTTGGCCTTGTTGAACCTCATAATGTTCCCATGAACTTGCTCCTCAAGCTTTTTGGGGTCCCCCTGGGTGACATCCCATGTGTCAACTGCACCACAAAGCTTGGTGTATTCTACAAACTTGCTGAGGGTGCACTTCATCCCTTCGTCATTGACAAAAACATTAAATAGTACTGATTTCCATATGGACCCCTGAGGGGTACCACTTGTCACCAGTCTCCATCAGAACAAAGCTGGAAATTTATTTTCTAAACAATTTTCAAAAATCACAGAATAGCCAAAGTTGGAAGGGACCTTTGGAGGATACTTGGTCCCACCGCCTTGAGCTTCTCAAGGAGGGCTGCCTAAATCTGACTGCCCAGGATCATTTCCCTACACTGTTCAAATATCTTGATGGAAGAAGAATCCACAACCCAGGCAACCTGTGCTAAGTGACCCAGTGAAAAAGTGTTTCCTGATATTCAGATGTAACCTTCTTTGTTTCAGCTTGCACCCATTACCTCTTTTCTTATCACTGGTCACCACTGGAAAGAGCTTGACTCTGTCCTCTACAAATCTTTTCTTCAGATATTTATGCACATTAAAAATATTTCACCTGAACCTTCTCCTCTCTATGCTGAACAGTCTCAGTTCTTTCAGGCTTTCCTCATAAGAGAGGTGCTTCAGTTGCTTCATCACCCTTGTTACTCTTTGACATTTCACCTGTACTAATGAGCCCAAAACTGAACACAGCAATCCAGCGGTGGCCTCTGCTGGGCTGAGTAGAGGGGAAGGATCACCTACCCTGACCTGTTGGCTCCACTCCTCCTAATGCAGCCCACTAACCTTGGTGGCAATGGCACACGTTCAACTTACTGTCCACCACTACTGCCATGCTTTATCCTGCCAAGCTGCTCTCCAGCTGGGCTGTCCCCTGCAAATACTGTGCTGAAGTTGCTCTTCCCCATATACAGGACTTTGCAATTCCAGGGTACATACACTGTACCATGGACACAGACTCCTAATTTGTGATTCTAGGATATTCAAATCATGAGCACAGAAATGACATGTATGAATGAATATGTAAAGGATCCCCTACCTCTCCTTCAGTAGTGACTGAAAGCAAGGTGAAATACCACTGATCACTTCAAATTACTTTAGACACTTTGTTTGTGCAACCAAGATCAAATCTGGGTTCAAATCTGGAATGTAGACATGTAGATTTTGGCATCTACATTTAAAAGTTAGTATGTGAAAAATGTTTTAAAACTCTTTCTGTATTCAATGACCATCTAGGTGTGAATGCAGTTGCTGAAGCATAGGAACTGGTGGAACATTGAATGACAGTGCATTCCATCTGGCCCTCAGGTGCTTAACCAAAAGAGTATGTCTGTTAAGCCTGCATCATACCTGCCGGATTGATGTGGACATTTTAAGCATTTAAGAATTTGAAATAGCACTTGGTATTTATGTTTTGGCAATCATAATCCTCTTTATATATACACCGTGTATAATAGGGCCTTAGACACTTGGCTTGCCTGTTAAACCTATATTAGGTTTAATTTGACATGACTAAAGCATAATTAATGTGCTAATGAAGGTGATGTGTTAATGAGAATTAGTATGAATTAGCGCATGAACTCTTCAATGCAGTCTTTGAAGGCTATTTACAAGAGAGAGGGTTGCTGAGATTGTGAATTTATTCTAGACTCCATGGACTGAACCCCTTAACTAAAATATTCTGTATGTCTAGTTCAGCAAAGTACTTATCAAATGCTACAAAAATATTATATCTATAAATTGGCTGAAATATTAAAAATGTAGTTGTTCTCCCACCAAAGTTAATGTGTAATTTCATGAAGCTTAATTTAAGTGCATCAAATTAAGCATCCTGTGTGCTCAAGTGACTTCTCTTCACAAAATTGCACATCCAAACATTGGAGGTTGGCTTTCAGCCCCCTTTGAAATTCTGGTTGACTGAATTTCACATTCTGAGTTGTCCTGCTTCATCTGTTTAATAAAACATATGGACACATTGTTCCACAAGATAAATTCTGGTTTACAACTGAATCCCCAAGAAATATTTTTTAAAAGTGTCTAGGGGAGAGTAAAATGAGACAGTAGCTGGATGAGTGACGGGAGTTCACCACTTGTCTTTTTGTACTTGAGGATCTTTTATTGTCTCACCACAGCAGGACTACAAATGTTTTTGTTCTTGTCACAGAGACTTACTGCTTTTACTGCCTTTACATTACAACACTAGATGGCTAAGGAAAAATAAAAAAACCCAGAAACATCCCAGTAGGAAAGATCAGTGAGTACTACTCTCTGTCAGTAGGGGTATCTTAAAGTACATGGTTTGTTCATGGCAACTAACCATTCCCAAGAGTGCTGCTTGACTGCGTTCAGGAATTACCTCTCTGAGACGCATGAGTTTTACAGTCATACTGCTGGACCAAGTGTTTTTACCTGTCTAAGGAAAGGAGAGAAGATCAGAGTAAAGTGATGAAAATTTTGTCCATGAATACTTAGGAAGTTCAAATCACAGATTTGAACTTTCAGAATCACGGAATATACTGAGTTGGAAGACAACCACAAGGATCATCAAGCTCAACTTTTTAGTGAGTCCCTGTCAATCTGCTGGCCAAGTATAGCAGTTAAATGATCAATATAGTGGCACTGCCTGTTATAGGATGGAAGACTCCATCTTTCATCTGCATCAAAGACACTGTCACCTATGAGCAGCTAAAAATCCCATGCAATCTAAGATTCATTCAGTGAATTCAGACCTACTTCCATCTTGATGTATACGATATATGTTGTTGAGGGTGCTGCCTGCAGTTGATTTGCAAAGTCTGAATCTCTCAAGACATTAGTCCATTGGTAAATAAATTGGTGTCTAGCATCATTACACCATCATTTTGAACACTCAGTTCTTACTCCTCTCCTAGTCTCCCAACAGACTGTTTTTCTTTAAGAACCAGCAATGTGCATTTAAACTAAGATTGTACCATGTGTTGCGAGGGCAGTCTTGAAGCATACATTCCTGCCAAAGAAAACGTCAGAGCATTTTTCACTTCTGGTGGTAGTGGAAAGAATGCATCTGTTCCTCCACATTGTAGTGGAAAGCCATAGTCAAGCTGCACTCTTTCCTCATTGCTTAATGGAAAAAAGACAATTGTTCATCTTTTCAGGCCTTCATTATGGTACATTTCCTAGAAATTCAAAGGAAAGAAATGGATGGGAGAACACATAATACAAGATGACTTTATCTTTGATATCATTACTGACCACTAATATTTTTTATTTCACCTCATTACCAACAATCTAAAAATAACCAAATTATTTAATGTGTGCATTTTTCCCCTCTTTTTAAGCCTCTTGTTTTTCATGCAGGGATTTTTTTGCTGTCTTTGCCTCTAAGGTTGAGAGACAAGTACCAGATGTGCCTGTGGTTCTTTTACAAATAACAAAAATTCATTAATTACAAATGCAAAAATACCATCTTACACCAAAAAGTAGTAAATTTTAACTATTCAGTATATTTCCTTAATTTTTCAATTTCTTGAATTGAAAAAACCAAAACCCAAACAATAAAACAAAAAGAAAATCAAAAAGACATTGTATCTTTGTCACTTGCTGTGCTTCTCTCTTGGGTGGATGGGGAAACTTTACTATCTTAGTAATCACAAAATCACAAAATTACAAAATGGCTAAGATTGGAAGCACCTTTGAATGTAAACCTGGTCCAGCCATGCAACTCAAGCAGAGCCACCTAGAGCTGGTAGCCCAGGACCGTGTCCAGACACCTTGTAAATACCTACAAGGATGGAGACTCCACAACCTACTTAAACAACCCACGTTCAGCTGCCCTCAAAGTGAAAAAGTGTTTCTTGATGATCAAAGCCTTCTTTATTTCAGGTTGTGCCCATTGCCTTTACATAGATAGGTGTATCTATGTATTTTTTATCCTGCCCTAACCTAGATAAGGATATGCCTTTTCACTGCTTGTGAATATTATATACTTTGTATTACTCCTTTCTGGAATGTTATATAATGCAATTTTAAGCTAACTGGGTCAATAAATAAAGACATTCCTTGAAAGTATAATTTTAGCAAAAATTCATTTGTTTATAACTATTTGCACATGGAAACCCACTGAACATCACTAATGCTTTTGTCTTAAAATATGAAGTGTTGAGAAAGTAAGCATGCCCCCCTACATAACTGATGAGGGATGACATTGATATCACCTCTTCTCTGCTCCAGCAAACTCCTAGGCAGATAAAATGGACTTCACTCTTCTTCTGAATTATAGCAAAATAGACTTCAGTGATATTTGACCCATTATGTTGTTGCTACCTGTGACATGAAGGAGGATATTTCTTCTTTTACTGAAAAACAGTGGGAGTTTTTGCAGCTAATTTCAATAAGGCCTACACAGAAGCAGAAATTCTAACTGGAAACTTCTAAAATGTATTTCTATTATTCACTCAAAAACAACAGAGATCAGTGAAAACATAAACTTCTATACAGCAAAGAAGAACAGAAGAGTTTTCCTAATTAAGTTTCAAAGAGACCTTCCATTATAAGATATTGATGTTAACTAAATTTAAATCATTAAAAATATCAAATTTGGGCAGAAGATGTTGGTAATTACAGGTTGGTAATGTATTCTGCTATTTCTATAATAAATGAAATTCTGGAAAAATACAGAACTGCTGTCAGGCAAGCTTATAGATTTTTCATTCCTTTGAGTGTATTCAATTATGTACTGTTCTTATGATATATATATTTATATATATTCCCTTAATAACATTTATTTCCTGTGCATATATGAGAAAAGATCTGTGGGTCTCTGGCATCCCTAGTGAGCATCTTTGCTCTAAAGAAACACTAATGAGCTATCTACTGAATCAGTAAATCTGATTGTTCATGCAAAATGGATTGTTCATGCAAATTGATTACGGTAAGGAAGTTACTTCTATTTCTGCTGTATGAATGACAGCAGATATAAAAGGATAATACTAAATACTCCATCCAAGAAACTAGGGCACAATCTTACTGCAATTGAGATTGAGAACAATGTAAAATATAACTATATTGCCTTCCTGAATATTAAGTTATCTGATAATTTTAATTGTTATAATTTTATTTTTTGGAAGAAATGTATTATATTTATCTGTATAATTTGCTGTGCATATGCAAACTGATATTAAAAAAATAATGATCAAGGTTAATATATGCTTACATTTCTACCACTGACACTGAATTTTATAATCAAATAAACAAAATGAGTTCTCTTTTTGCAAGATTTCTAGGCAAGATCTCTTCTAATGTGACATGATCCAAAACCGCTATGTCACAACTGATGTCCAATTTATATAATTTGTCCATATTGTGAGGGTCACAGTAAGTATATATCTACTTTTCACACAACAAGTGGAGGGAATTCAAAGTGAAGTAATACAATGATCGTCACTCTGACGTAAGAGGGAAAAATGAAGCACAAAAAGCATAGAATTCATGTGATAAGATGATTTTCTTCACAATAAATATGTGTACTGTTAACTCCATGGATACCAAAAGAAACTGAGGATACTGAGCACCTTGTGAAATAAAGCTAGCTTGTCTATTTCAGTCTACTTTTCTACATTATGTTCTAGTTAGAATAAAGCTGTGACAATCAAAATATTTCCGTAGTAAGTGCTAGTCGATAGATATTTCTGTAAGTCAGCTGAAAAATTGCACAGAATACCTTGAGGATTATTTCAAACTAGTAAACTAATTATTTAGGGTCATAGATATATTTAGACATTCAGAGTTTAGGACTCCAAAATTGTCTTCATCCATGATATATACAGGTTCTATTCTGCAAAGAAAGAAAGATAACAGATTCAGGGAAGGAAAATGCATATGGTACAATTGTTCCAATTGGTTTCATTTATAAATGTCAGAAGAATTGCAAAAAACATAGGAACATTTTTAGGCATAGTCAAACTTTCCACCTTTTAGCATTTTAACAATTTAAAAATTGTTTTCCTCAGTTGACTGAATCAGTAGACTGTTCAGCACCAACTTTCTTCTCAAACTCTTGCCTTCTTTGCACTATGCTAATAAAGCATTCAGAGATGTCCTTATTCACTGAGAACTTATAGTGATTTTTGGTACTGATCTGTTGCCTAGTTTCAAGAAAGTGTGCATGTTTGGTATGATAGAAAGTAGAAAGTACGGATGTTTTACGAGGATGGTTACAGTAATTCTAAAATTAAGAGTCATAAGAATAAGTTGTTTATTCAACATCTTTATTTGGAAGCCCCAGCCATCACAATTAAATGGCAAACAAATAAATTCTGTCCTCAGAGAAAATGGAAAGGTTCTAGTTAGGAATATCCCTAGAGAATATTTTGAAAAATTCTTGAAGTTTGTTCAAAATTGCTTGATTTTTATGGGTGGAACGTCCTGCTTATTTTCATTTGGACCATAGCCAAAGTAGAGTCCTGTTGCACCCACAGCAAGTGAAGAACTTTAAGACTTAAACATTGGGTTTATTTGAACCCAAGCATAAGCACACTGATAAACCATGACTAGATAAGCACTTTATAGGCCCAATGGTCCCATGCTAAAAAATAGCCCTGGCCACCTGTTTTGCATGAAAGACTACTATGTCACAGGAGATGTGCCATGAAGTTTAAGCATAGGGTAATGGCAAAGGCTCTAAAAATATGTGTACATGTTCAAACAGGGCCTGGAATGATTAACCGAGGCTGGAGAACTAGGAAAAGATTGATTTTACAGTGAGAAAAGAAGCATCTAAGAAATTGAAGTAGCAGTCTGTGACATCTGGTGGGCTGCGAAAGTAATATTTCAACCACTGCACAGTGTGCAGTCCAGGGACAGAAGCTAAGCCTGTGAACTGAAGAGATTCGAACATATAAAAAAAGAGATAACAGTATCACAGACTAGTTGGGATTGGAAAGACCATTGGAAGATTATCTGGTCCAAAGCCCCTGCTAAAGTGGATTCATCTAGAGTGGGTTGCACAGGATCACATCCAGGTGAGTTTTGAATCTCCAGAGAAAGAGATTCCCCAACCTCTCTGGATAGCCTGTTCCAGTGCTCTGTCACCCTTGGAACTACGGAACTTCTTGTGGTTTAGTTTGTAAGTCTGGTGTCTGGTGAGAAATAAAAAAGAAGATGCTGAATTTGGCTCCACTTTACTTGCATCAAGAGTTCTATGGCTTGGTCACTTCAATGAATAGCAACAATCAATCACAGTTGTTGATGCCAACTTTAAGACATCAGCTCTGTGGTACTCTATGCTCTCAACTAATCTAGGTTAAAACTTTTGGAGATTTTCTACTTTGAATGAGTGACATGGAATAGGAAACATGACTTGCAAAAAGTAACAGTTAACATAAATTATACTAATGAAGACCTAGTAAGGTTTTGGTTTAGAGGTTGAGACTGCATTCAATTATCAGTTTTGTAAATATTTTAGTGATCTAAAATTCCCTAAGTGACATATGGATATTATTTATATACTTTCCTACTTAATTATAATTAGTTGTTACTTGATTCTTGGTCAGAGGGAAGCTAATCATGAGTAATATGGCAGCAGCTATACCTGAAATTCAGACAGGCTTCACATGGCATCTGGAAATTCAACACTAGAGTTAATAAAGCTCATACACCTGAAATACAAGTGTTTCTTGAAATATAGATATCACACAGTGGGAAAGGTGAGGGGAAGAGTTGAGAAGGGGAAGTTGAGGAGGGGAGAGAAGGAGAAAAGAAACAGTACAGCACAGGGGAAGGAGAATGAACAGACTACTGGCTGTTGATAAGTGTCAGCAAGCAACAGTCACACTTCAATTCCCAGGAGAGACCCCAACATATTAATGCAATGATTGTGATGGAGAAAGTAAACTTGGAGTCTTAATCAAGACTGTTGGAAACTACATACTGACTTTTACATGGTGCTTCTACAAAGCAGATGTTGCTTAATTAATTCTTACGTTAGATCAGTTTACAGAGTGATTTTAAAAGAAACCCTAAAGAGGACATTTTTTGAAAGTTGGTTAGTAACTATTTTTTTAAGCTTTTTGCCTATTAATTCTTGGATTTGTAACAGAGGTCTGTTAGTTTTAACAGTATAGTGGTATTTTTCTTGAATGTTCTTCAGTATGGTACAGCTATAAGCTTAGTCTTACCTGAGTTTGTTGACACTGGATAAAGCCTCCAACTTAGTAGCTTGCCCAAATTTTCTTAGTTTAGCCTTTTACTGAATAATGTAACAGTATAAGCTACTCTTACCATTCTCACACATTTAGCTCTAAGTGAGCCTTTTTTTCTCTCATGTCACCCCTACATGTATGCATGGGCAAGGTTTCATTAGGCTCTTCAAAAACTTAACAAAATCTCTGTATGTTAATCAAGTATCTGCAGAAAATACTGAACTGTGATGTCACTTTTACTTTCCTCTGATTCTGAGATCCACAAACTCTCATCCAACTGGTTGACAATCCCACAAATGATCTTCATAATTTGAACTGCTGTTTTAGAAGTATGGATCAGGAGGAGCTTGTCTCTCCCCACCATTCCTTCATCATCAAAGAGGTCTTTAGGATCACAAATGCTAAATCCCTGCTGATCACATGACCTGTGCAACCAAGAATTGACCTGTAGAATCCATCTGCTCCTCCCCATGTCTTGCTCTTTCACCAACAAGATGGAGAAGAAACCACTGGAACCACCATGCCCACCTTCACTTTTATTTCCAGTGCTAAATAGATGCTAAATAGGTGCTTTGGCAACACCAGAAGCCTCTGCCAGCATTATTGCTTCCTACCTTAGTAAGATAAAGTGACTGATAATATGAAGGCCAGATGAACCATAGCTGATTCTTTGCCCATTCTGGGCACCCAAGCAAAGCAGCAAATCTCTAGAGCTGAAATGCAAGTTGTCAGATGCTGCTTTCTCCAATGAATTTCAGAGAAGGTGGCTCTTTTGCCTGTTGACAGAAATCATAATATTCTAGATTTTCTCTGTCACAAGAATTTCTATCTGATGTTTAATCTGATCTTCCACCTTTATACACAATTAGACATTCAAAACTTCATCTCTGCAAGGTCTCTGTGAGACTCCTTTCAATCCTTTCATCTTGTGTGGTACTGTTCAGTCTTATATTTATGTCTTTTTATGTATTTACCATTATTTTCACAGACAAATAATGGTAGCCTGAAACAGCAAAAGTTATCAGCCAAATGTACAGCTAAAGTAAATTAAATGGTCAGAGTATATAAGCTAGAATCTATGAGATGAGAAAATGGAAGCCTTATAATACAGGGTTCAATATATGTCTTGTCAGTAGCATCAGGTTTAATAAATCTGCAATTAATGAACTCATCTTGCTTCATCCTGTCATTACAGAGAAGTACAAATAAGACTCTCAACCCATCATGCTATGGAGGAGATCACTTGATTAATTCAAAATATTGACATAAATAATTTCTTTAGAGGAGATGATCAGCACAAATGTCAGGTTTGCATATAATTTCACAAAATAATTAACTTCACAGACAGAAATTATAGAGATTCAATTAACATCATGCTACTCAACAGGTGTGATAAACCTTCAAAAACTATATAATATTCAGAAGCATTTACATAAATATTATCATTACCATTCTAAACTCTTCTTTAAAACCCAAGCTCTTGCTAGTACACAAATCTTGCAGGGAAGAACAAATAACAGAAAAAATGCAGATACCTATGGAATCTATCTGAGTTAATTAACTTTGACTCCCTTCTCAGTTCTCTCAGGCCATGGAAATAGATACTGTTGTGACATTGTTCATCTCACATAGTTTAATAATTTATTTCTGAACAAGACAAATTGCACCACAACTTATTTCTCTGTATTTACTGTAAAAATATTAGCTGCACTTCAAATTCGTCTCATCTGGTTTTGTCCAATTAAAAGTGAAATATCTTGTAAAGAATAATGTTCAGATCTCTCTGTTGTATTACTCTTCATCCAGAGTTTGTTTCTTTGTGTCTGTTCTATTCTAGGATTGGATGAATCACCCTGATTATAGCTATGTTTTTTTTACACCTGGATGAAATCTAAGTGATATATCTAGAATAAGTCCCCGGAACTAAGGACAAGAATCCTTTTATCTAGTTATCTTCTATCACTGTAACAGTGACTGAAACTGACACAGGTTACCCAGGAAGGTTGTGGAGTTCATTCCATGCAGACATTTAAAAGTCATATGGCTATAGTTCTGGGCAATCAGATCTAGGTGGCTCGTTTGTGAATTCTGGTAGGTTGTATTTGTTGTACTGACTGTTCTACATTAAGAAAAGATCTATTAGTTTCAGAGCAATCCCTCACAACAAATGATAGTACAGACTCTTTGAATAGGGAAGGTACCTGCTTTTTACCAAAAGAATACACTAAAATAATGGATTCAGGTAGCAGGTCCTTACTGCGAACAAGTCACAACATGAGTAATTAAAATAATAAAGGCTGAGATTTAGATAAGGGTTTAAATTGCTATGTCTGATATATAATGATGCTACATATGCCAATAAACCAAAATTTAGATCCTCAAATATCTGTTCAAAAGTCACGTAATTTTAAAGAAATGTAAGGTTTCTAGACTTCACCAGTAAATTCTCTAGATCCCTTAACAATCCTTAACAAAATATATTAATTCACTTTCCTATCTCTTTCATGTTTTGGTTCAATGGCCAGAGCTCTCAGCCCAGTATTTCAGTATCCCAATTTCAGTTCTTACTAAAAAATGTGTTTCACATGATTGATCTCTCCACTCTCTGAAAGTGCTGCATCTTATAAGAAGCAATTAATGGGGTGACAATATAAGTCTGATTCTGCAGTTGGTTTTCCATGGCAGTTACCTGCTAAGGTGAGAAAAAAACTTTATTACAGCTACAGTGAGTAGTTATCAAACAATCTTTACACATAATTTTATGACCAATCCAGGCCTCAGCTTTGATATTTTGGATCTTAGTAGAAAGGTGACTGAAATTTGAGCCCTAAAAATTTCAGTATAGTTAGTACTGAAATGTTGAAATAATTTTCAGATTTACCCTTAGCTTGTTTCTTGCATTTTCAGTAGACATGAGTAGTTACAAATGTTAACTAGGGAGGCTTGGCTCAGAAAAATTCCTCTATGGGTAGAAGAGGAAAGTCAGTAGTTCCAAAGAAGCATGCAGAACATATAAAATAAAACTCTTTAACAGACCTTTAATGAGGTTTTTTCTCTCTTCAGTAATGGAGAAGTCGATGGAGACCAGTTGCACAAGAAAAATTCTTTCTTGCATACATACACAATGTTGTTTCCCAAGTAATTTGAACATTAGGCAAATATGTAGTAAGAATTTGTAATGGTAAATGAAAATACTATCAAGCTATGTAGTTATAAAACTTTTAAACATCACCAGCACAATGGTTTTATCTCAGTCAATTTCCAAAAATAAAAGTATTGGTCTTCTCCTGTCCTTCTTCCCTCTTCCTTTATTCTTCTTCCTTTGGTTATTACATCATTTAAGAAGGTTGTATATATTCTTCCAAAAAAGGAACCTGAACCATGATCTCCCAAGCATCATTTTAACAGCAAAGCTATGTCCAATGAAATAGGTATAACATTAATGATGCATGTGTTGTGAGCTCATGGGAATAAAAGATTAGATTATGATTAGGAATAAATTAGCTGGATACTGGCTATATAAAAAATAAACCAAAACCCCCTTGTGTTATAACTATCAGAGTTCTACAATTGCCTGATAAATCTAATATATAATGGACTTCCCAGAACTAAAACCTTACATGCTCCTCTGTCCCAAAGCTCTTGAAGAAGAGAACAAGGAAAATTTCACCTTGTGATACTTACTTTTTTGCTCTTTGAGAATCATGTAAGCTAGTGAATGGAAAAAATATACTGGATTTGAAAAATGAGGATTTTATTCTATATGGCTTTATGGAGAATGAAAGTGTAAACAGCATAAATACATTCACAATTAGATATTTCTCCTTGTTAAACAGCAACAGAGTAGCATAAGCTCTGATACTTTGGGGGAGAAGGAAATCCCAGGGAAATAATTCTTCCCTTTATTTGCAGTTAACTGTTAAACAGCAAACTATCAAAAACATCTTTAGACTGACATTTTTTCTTTTTATTTTATAAAATGTGTTTATTTGATGACTTTTGGGATAATTACTCATTATTGATGAGGACCAAAAAAAGTCTTCAAGCAAGATCATATATAATTTATAACTACATATGTTTCAGCAGCTGTCAGTATTATGCTGCTGTACATGTTTTATACTTGCAGCATTCTCCTTTATGTTAGAAAATATGTCTATTTCTCTCTGGGACAATCTTCCCTCCTCAATTCTTTATAGGTAGTATAAAAAAAAGTTTTTCATTTGGTCAGGAATTCAGATGAATCACATGAAGTCATGTTTTACATAAGAAACCATACTTTATGCAGAAAAATTGCTGATTCAATTTTAAGATTGTGAAGTAGGAGTGATATAAAACTTCTCAGCTTTATGACCTCTACGAAGAACAAAATATATTTAAAGTATTTTTCTACTAAACTATAAGACCAATAACTAAGTAAAAAGGTCTAAATTAATACAAATTGTGCAATCAAAAATTAAGAAAAAATATCTATTAAAGATTTTTGTGCTTAATTATATTTTGTTCTTTCTTCATTTGTTGACATGCGAACAATGTTACTGTAATGAAAAATATCAACACTAAGATTTCTTTTCCACAGAAAATATTTAAATATGCCATTTTCAAACTATGAAATTATCTGTAATAAATAAATATATTAGTTATACATCAAAACAAAAAAAATATATTGAAGAAATATAATATGTTTAGAAATAGAGACTTTCTGAGAATAGGGAACAATTTTTAAGTGTCCTTGTGAAAAGATATGATAAGCTATGACTGTATAACTTTTTCTCTACATTCAGGATGTGCTAGTATTACTATTCCTGATTACAATAATATTCTAAACCTCAAAAACTCGGTGTACTGATGAATAATTGTAATGGGAAATGTGAAATAGCCTAAAGCTGAATTAATTATGGTTTTTATATCTGCATGCTAAGGACATGTCCATATAGGTATGTAGTTAAAAGAATACGAAAGTTGAAAAATGAATCATTAAGGTGACTACAAAATGTGTGAATAAAGGTTACACCTGCAAATATAATTCAGCCCCCAGGCAGATAAACATCATGTAATGTGGCATAATAATACCATTAGAAGCTGTTTTTTTGCTATAAGACAGCCAATATTTTTTTCTGTTTTTCCTAACTTTTTGATTGCTTTTTAACTCTAAAACTCACTAGTGTATCATTTTATGCACCAAAGAGAAAAATGTCATAGCACAGAAAAGTAATAGTCACCCCCTGAAGTAATTGGTAGGTTCAGGACCTTTACAAGAATTTCAGTTTCCTTATCATATGAATTAATTGAGTGAAATATAGCACTAAGGTGGCTGTTAACTTCTCCATTAGCCTAGCTTTACAGAAGGATGGAGACATTTGGAGTTGTGGGCCACTATGATAGATATGTTTTTAAATTAAAAAGGAACATTACATTCAGGAAGAATGTAATTTTTTTCAACTAAAACTCTGGAAAGAAGTTTGTCTGATGTGAAAGACTTCTACATTCCTTATTATTGTCATTTGACTTTCTTCTGGCACTACCTTTCTATGCTCAGTGTCTGTTCCTGTTTTTTTCTCTCTTGCCAGTCCAACACTCCCATACTTTGTCCATCCACTTCCTGGATTCTACTATATATTTACTATCTCCTGCCATTGCCTAATTTGGTCCCTGCACTTCTCCTTCATTGCTGAACCTGATCATCCTTTTCCACAATCAACTCCTCTCTCTACTTGTCGGGGTCTCAGAGGTCGGGATGACCTGGATATGTATAAAAGTCTCTTTGTTCCCAGCCCGGTAGCCGAAGAAGG
>WBNO01035223.1:0-12050 GCA_013400575.1 Peucedramus taeniatus
CATTATGTTTGCCACAGGCAATATTTCTCAATTTGTGCAAGTCAGAAGAAAAAAATAGCCTATTAGTTGTTAGAAGAGCTCAGCCTTTCCCCTGTAGGTTTTCATGTGATTTACCATACAACATAAATGTATGCAAATTAGCCAGGTAAATGCAGAATTCGTTATTAATATTCTTCTCACAGTTTAGATTGAAAAAACTTACAAATTCACATAAATGGTACAACAGAAAAAGTCAGCTAGAATTAAATCAACCAATAAAGCACTCCTCTGTGTGCATACATGAAGACCCATATCTAAGAACAATACAGGATTTTTCAAAATTATTTATCAAAAAGTAAGTTTCCTGAAAGGATTTATAGAGAATTTTCTCCTGTACATATTAAAAAAAATTAAAGTAGATAAATACTCGTCCTACAGAAACCACTTTTTTCATCAATATTTGAATTTAAATTAAAAGTCTTTGCATGCCTGCTCTTCCATTCCAACCCATCAGCAAGAGATTTGTTCTGGTAGCATACACAAGACTCCATTCTGAGAAAATTAAATATTGAATGATTATGACTATGTCATCCTTCAGACCTAATAATTAAGCATAATTCCTCAATAAATCATGACTAAACTTTCTGGTAGCTTTGTTCTAGCCAATTCTACTAAATACTAGAATTGCTAAATACAGTATTTAGTAATAACCAAGATGAGAACACCAAAAAATTACTGAGCAACCTAAAAATTCAGAAATATCAAGCAAATAGAGATAAAATCTAAACTGAAAAACCCTTTGACCCAGGACTGCCAACAAAACTCATAAACTTAAAAAAAATCACTAGAAATGGAAATAAAAATAAATACATGAACAGACAAACATGAAAGGTGACAGCTAATACTGCTCATGGCTTAATACAAGCAAAAGTAGTGTGGATACTAGCATGTTCAATTGCATATTTTAAACCCCACACTATTAATAGGACACTTAATACAAATGCATATTTTGCACTACTTTTGCATGCTCAACTACATCTGTATTTAATTTTTGCACTGATCTCTGCATGTGTATAGGTACATGCCTACACACAAACACAGACTTATACTCTGCATTTAATTCAAAATATAAATGAAAAAGGGCACAGCAAGGAGGAAAAGACTTTATAAAAGCCATGTCCAGGACAAACAGATTGTGAAATGCCATGTTTATTTCCTAATGTCTTATACATCATTTGGACTGGCATTGCACTATGTAAACACACTGTATTATTACGGTCTATCTCACAAGTGACTATATTTCTCAGACCTACTAAAAATAACCTAGTAAATGGAAATGAGTTGCCAGACAAATGCTATTTTAGTGAGAGTTCTTGGAAGAAAGCAATACAGAGTTAATGTTTCTGCATTTAATGCTGACTTAATTATCCCATTGCAACTGCTTGGCCAGGAAGAATATAGTTTTTCTTGCATTTTCTAATCCATTGCAGCTTATATATCTGTATATATACATTGAAGGCTGAAGGCTGTAGAGACTGAAAATATGTTTTGTATCAAAGTCATGCAAAAAAAAAAATCCAACCATGTGTGTTAGGAGACATAAACCATGGATTTCCAATTTTATTAAGCCACTAATTTAGAATTTCCTCTTAGCATGGTCTAGCCCTGTGTCTCCCTCAGGAAGGTCCCCTTCCTCCTCTAAGGGAGAATTTAATGACAAGTTTTGTCTGTTGCTGGCCTGGCTGGTGTACTGGAGTCAGACTTTTTTAGTGCAGAACATCAAAGCAACCCAAAGCACAGTTCTTTAGTGCTGGACACCACCAGAGGTGAATAGCAGCTGAGAGCTCATATGAGGCAACACTCTGAATCCAGTCCAAAGGCTTTTTGTAGTCATACTTTTATCATCTGTGCTTCCAAGTCACTGAGTCCAGTTGAGTTCAGCAAAACCTCAGTGCAGGGCAGCCTCTACCCTTTACACCTTGAAGAGTCAGACAAAACAGATGTTTCAGATGCTGGAAAATCCAACTGTGCCTGCACTGTTCTCCTCAACTGAGCCTTGAACCAGTAAGAAAACAAAGCTCCAAGTCCTTTGCAAAGATTTTTGCTCCTTTTCATAAAAGTAAGAACATTTATGTTTAGAGTGAAGCTGTCAACTAACTGCAGCTTGAGCTTCTCAGAGAATCAGTTTTGCTACTGTGGTACTTCTCATTAAAAAACAAACAAAGCTCTGCTGGAAAGAAAAGAAAAGCATATCTTACTTTAAGCAAACTTTTAGTCACATGTAAGTTCCTGTGAAATATAAGGATGTAGGAATGAAAAATAGACCATACAGTTACTTCCACATGAAATATTTGCAGTCATTTCTCACATACAAGGTTCCTCTTTCATAAATTCAAACTGTATTGCATACCTTAAAATAAGTGTTAACATTTCTGCACTATTCCAATATAAATGACTGATGTCATATTTTCTATTACAACAAACCAACACTTATTAACTAGAATGAAATAAAGCCCTCAGATCTCATTACTGATTTCAGTGGCATTAACAAAACCAGCCACAGTTATTGTACTACATTAAGACTGTATTAGAGCAAATTGCTAATAAAACAAGTTAATACTATCAAATAAAGCACTTAGAGAAAAATATATCTTACTTTCCATAAGCTCTTTTGTACTTTGATTTTCCCTTGGTATCACTAGAAATAAAATGGTTTTCTTCAAGCAGGCTATCCAGTTTGCTAATTTCCATCTCTAAGAACCAGATATAAGTAAATCCTTTGAAGAGACATTATAGTCTTGTTAGTGAAGTAAAGATCTTTGTGATCTTTAAAACAACATATTCACCCGCATGGAATTTGTGGGTATTGTATCATGTTACTAAACTCATATACTTTAATGGACTTCATACTATCCATTACTAGCTTTACCAGTGCTGACACTATAATTAAAGAAGAGGGAAGGATTCTATTCTAGTCCATCTTCATGGGCTTGCCACTATCTTCAAAATATTTAGAAAAAGTTCTCTTTCCATGCTATACTTGTAAATTCTGTCTGTTTACAAAAACAGATAAGTAATTTTACATGTATTTTTCTAGGGTTGTGAACACCTAGATAGAAATGTTAGTTTTGCTATTCACTTATGCAAGGCAACTAAGTATGTTTATGTCTTGTGGAGGGAGGGAGAATATGTAAAGATACAAAAAATTCTCCAAGAAGTTTCAGGGGAAATTTAGGGGGAAAAAAGCAAAAAAATTGAAGTTTTAGGTGGGTTTTAAATTTAAATCAGAAAAGGTGAGAATAATGCAATTTTGAATGTTTGAGTGCGCATGCAGGCATAAGAGTTTGCAAATACACTGCTTACAGATAATATCTTTGCTCAGAAGATTTCAGAAGGTTTATCTCTTGGAAAAGTTCTAATAGCACCTTGGCACCGCCTTTACACAGATAAACCCAGAATTTTGCAGGATGGAAACCAGGTATGAATTAGGAAAGCTAAATTTTGGAAAACACATCATAGTCCATCGTAATTGAAGCTCTTATTATGGCATGTCAGGATTCTCAGGGCAGAGACCTTTTACTTCATTATAGCTGCTACAGTCCTAGGCCACAACTGAGTACAGACACAACAGATGCCAGCACTGTAGTAATAACAGTACACCTTCATCATGTGAATTCCCAGTTTGTTCAAGTCCTGCAGAAGGCATGGCTACTGAATCATTTCATCATACAAGCCAGAAATTTATATCCAGTCCTTAGAATGTATGTAACCCTTCAATTTGTGACCTTTACCGTGCAAAATTCAGGAATACATCAAGTTGAAGTTTTTAGTCAAAATTTGTTCCGTGTATGAGGTAATAGCACTTGTATTTAAACTTCTACATCCTTGCTTCTGTGTTTCACTTACCTAGCCTGTGTTCAATGCCACAGGTCTTACTTATGTTTTGAATTACATATTTTAAAAAGCCAGCCTATGTGGGAATAACCATAGGCTCATCAAGGAAAACTTGTCAGGAATTTGGCATGTCCCATCTATGCCAGAAAAGCACTATAGTCTGTTGCAACTGTGACTGTGGGAAAGTCTAAGACACCCATGGGAGAGCTAGCCTTTCATTATCTTCTGCCACAAATTATTTCCTTCTGAGTCTTCTTTTTATTTTTTAAGAATAATGTATACCACAGGATGCTTAGCCCTATTCCCAGGAATCATTCCCAGATGAACTCAAAATTAGACATATATATGTACACTTTTCCGAAACTGGGACTTAAAAGCCCTGGTGGTTTGGAAACTATTTTAAAAGCAATGAATACTGCATCAGACTTGAAACACATGGGTACCTCTTGAGCTTTTCTCCTCCTGAATGCTCTAATAACTGTTCTCAGAAGTGAAGACAGAACTCTACCTCTCTACCAGAAAAGGCCCTGTTTCACACTAACGACCTGACTAAGCAAATTGGGAAATTATTATCTCTATTTTCTATCTGCTACTTCCTGATCTAAGCAAACACCACTGCACAGAAAACTTATTTCTCTACTCTTTACATGTTAACCAATTAAAGACCCAGTATACCTATGCTGCGAGAAGTTTCCATTGGTGTTTCTCATATGTAAGACCATACATACACAAAACAATACAGGATAACACAAAACAACTTACTGGAAAACCTTGCTGACACATACTAACTTCAAAAGAGATGGACAAAAATTCTGCTGAATTAACTTCTCTCAACCACACAGTGTCCATCATTGTTCAATTTAAGTGCCTCTAATAAACTGCATGTGGTGTCTCCACTCATCAGAGTACAGAGAACTCAAGCCTCATCCTACTAGAGTAGTCCTGCCAGTCCTTATCCCACTTTCTGTGATCATGAAGATTCACTTTCATTTTTGTCTCAGCTCCAGGCTAATCTACATCAACAAACATTTGCACTGGATATAGTTCTGGTAGCTTGGAAGAGTTTCATGACAGTGTGCACCAGGTGTTTCTCTCCTCTCACGTTTTAAAGAGGGTTCCATGCCCTGAGTTTCTTCAGAGAAATCTGGATACACTGTCATTTACCTTAGTTAGGAAAAGAGTCATTGAAATTCATGGATTTTCTCCCTGAGTTGCTGCAGCAAAACTTTCAGACCCCAGAAACTGACAACCAACCAAACAAAAAAAATCCACATTTGAGATCACATCTCTCACTTTAGGGTGTGGGGAAGCTTCATAGCTGCAAATACCTTTGTACCATCTGATCTGGGGTCTTCAGCAGCAAGGGTAGCAGATACTTTCACACATTTCTATGAATTATACAATATGGTATTGATGGCTTGAAGGCCAAACACACCCCTGAGTATGCCTACACAGATGCTGCAGTACCAGCTAAGGCAGGCCAGGCATGCCTGCTGCTTGCCCATCCCACTCTGACAGCTGCCTCAGGCACCAGGTGTCTTGGAGCACAGAGTGGTGTGGAGTCCAGCACACCCCAGCACAACATCCAGCTAGGACAATCGTAAACCTGGGGGCCTCAGGTTTCTTCCAGAGACGGCACACCCAGAACCAATGACAAAGAAGTATTGTTCTTGTTCTGTGTTCCTAGTAAATTTTTAAGATCTCTATAAACTTCCAGTTCACCTCTTAGGGGTCACTGAATAACTTGTTCTTTAGCCAAGTAAAAGTGCTTGTGTATGCTCCTGCGTTTTTCTCTTCTGCCCTTGTGAAATATCCTGCAGAGACAAGAATATTTTTTTCTTGGATGAAAATGGATTTTTTTTTTCCTGAAAGCCCATGAGGTGTGTAAGCAAAGCTGGCACTGGAGCATCCTAATTATGAAACCCAGCAAGAAACTTTCACACACATTTTGTGGACTTCAGATTTCCTGTTCACAGAATATTCTTGTTGAGAAAGAAGAGACCATGAGAAAAATTCAGGAAACAGAATACAAACTGTCAGTAAATAATTTTTCACTTCTGCCTTTAATACTATGGTCAAATTAAGAAAAAAAATCCTGTATTTGTAACTTTTTTTTTTGAGAAAAAATCCTGAACTCCTCACATGTAGAACTGACTGGTGAATTTGGGGACGATGAACATTGAAGGGAGGAGCGCTTATATTTTTGTTTTATTCAGAAAAAACATGCATCTTCATAAAATCATAGAATGCTTTAGGTTGGAAGGGTCCTTTAATTATAATCTGGTTCCACTCTCACCACCTCTCCATGGGCAGGGATATCTTCCACTAGAGTATGCTGCTCAAAACCCCATCCAACATGGCCTTGATCACCTCCAGCAATGGGGTGTCCACAACTTCTTTGGCCAACTTTCTCCAGTGCCTGACCTCCCTCTCAGTAAAGAGTTTTACTCCTAACATCTAATCTAAACTTACTCTCTTTAATTTAAAACAGTTCCCTCTTGTGCTATCACAATATGCACTCGTAAAAAGTCCCTTTCACCTTTGCTACAGGCCCTTACTAGGTACTAGAAGAGTACTGTAAGGGCTCCCTCGACCCTTCTCCAGGCTGAACAACCCCAGCTCTTTCTCAAGGTGAGGTGCTCCAGCCCCCATGATCATTGTGGCTTCCTCTGGAATTACTCCAACACATCCTTCTCATGTTGCAGGCCCCAGAGCTGGATAGAGTACTCTACATGGGATCTTACCAGCACAGAGAAGAAGAGGAGAATCACTTTCTTAAACCTGCAGGCCATGCTTCTTGTGGTGAACCCAGGAAACAACTGGCTTTTTGGGCTGCAAGTATACATTGCTGGGTCATATTGAACTTCTCATTAACCAACACACCCAAGCCCTTTTACTCAGGGATGCTCTCAAATCCATGCCTGTATTTGTGCTTGGAATTGTCCTGACGCAGATGCGGGACCTTGCACTTGGACTTTTTGAAACCCATGATGTTGACACACGCCCACTTTAGGCCTGTTGAAGTCCCTCTGGACGGTGTCCTTTCCCTCAAGACCATCAACTGCAGGTGTCATCTGCAAACTTGCTGAAGGTGCTCTGATCCCACTCTCCGTGTCACTGACAAAGATGTTAAACAGCCCCAGTTCCAACACAGAGCCCCAAGGAATGCTGCTTGCCCCTTGTCTCCACCAGGACATCAGAGCTCTTGAAATAGAGCTAAAGAAAAATAGCAGGTCTGAAGTGCTATCAGTGCTAGCTGCTTTCTGCAGAGCTGAAGTGACCATTTTCAAATCCTTTCAATCTGTGGTGAAAAGATCATTACCATGCTAGTCCCAGGAAGTCAGTCCTCCTGCAAGTAAGCTCCTTTGTTATGAATATGGAACAGATGGAACCAAATCTATCTGCTCCATAGGAACAAAAACACTTACAACCTAGCTCTCTCTTTTAAAGACTCTACTTAGCTCCTTTATAGCACTGGCTTTCTGTGCACTGCTGTGAGGTTTTGACTTTATAGAAAAAGGCGCTTCATAAAAGCAATAGTTCTTAGTCCTAAACCAAAAGCAGCCTAAGAACAGTAGAATAAGAATGCTGTGTTTAACCCACATGACTCCTTGGAGATATGCAAATATTCAATTACTATTTTTTTAAAGTCACAAAAAGGATTTTATTCTGAGGAGGAAAGCCAGCCATATGTTGCAAAGATTGTGCATCAATGGCAGTGAAGTACATAGAAAGCAATAGAATACTTACCCTAATAAAGGTTGAATCTATCTATGTTATTGCAAAAAATAACATGGATTCACTTCTCTTACCATCACAACAATAATAAAGGCTAGCCACACATTCAACATGTTCACATTCATCAACTTATAAAATCCCATACAACAAAAGTCAGAGGCATCCTTTACTCACAGATTAATATGTTAAGACATTTACCATTTGGCTGCTTTTTCAGAATAATTGAAATAAAGATTTCTGTTGCAGAATGCTTTGATTCTGACTAAATCAAGTCTTCAGGCAAATCTCCCCCCCACCAGCAAAGGCACAGCTCGCCCGAAGTCATAACCTTGCTTGGCAGGAGGGAGCTGGCCTTGAAACAGATCATGAAGCAGATGTTTTATGCCAAATCAGAGTCTAGGAATACACAGGCTACTGCAAATAAAACTCTTCTCCTGTCTGTTCAGTCATTTCAATTCCCTGCAGCGTGAACTATGAAGTTGCCAACAAGCGGCCAGTGCACTACAGAGCACAGCAGGGAAAGCAAGTGCCACAGATGCACCAAGGGCTGGAAAACTCCCTCATTAGCTCTGCTTTTCAGCCCAAGCGTGAGCAGTGACACAAGGGCTATCCAAAGAAAGGTGATGGTGCTTGTAAAGACAAGTTTCAATCAGGTCCAATTATAGAAATTGCGTGCACTTGCTTGGGGGAGAAGGAGTTTCATATGGCTGTGTCACAGGTCATGGTCATTAGTGACTCACAAAAAATGTGGGGTTTTTGAATTACTTTTCTTAAAAATTTTTGCACCCAAGACATGCGAGCTGACAAAATACCCATCTACAAGCTCACCAAAAAAAGTCATCAGCTTGCTGTCAATTCAGGGTTCTGCTGAACAGTTTGTGACAAAAGACCTAGAAGAAATCCTGGTGTTAAAGCAGTGGGGTACCTCCACATCAGAAGAGGGTACAAGCCGTGCTACCACCACCTCTGTGGAGGTGGCCCTTAAGCAAAAGACCAAGAACAGGGCGGTATTCCAGCTTCCTCTATTACTGATCCCTCCATCTAAATATTTCCATCTAATTAAAGCATAACCTGTCTAGAGACTCGTACTCTTGAAAGATAGATATTTAAAATCCAGTTTTAAGACTTTTTTCTTCTTAAAAGAAACATTGTGCTTTCAAGTCAGTTTCCATCCACATCAAAACTACAATGACCCTTTCATGTTTTTCTAAGGTAAGAGAAGCATTTTGTGTTGAAATGAAGGAACAGCTAACAATACAAGACAATCTTAGTCCTAGATTATGGCAGATCAGAAATAGGGCTCAAGTTGATGATAATATTGTATTTGCACTTAAAACACACAAACAACACAAAAACCTGATAAAAATACAAACATACAATTCAAATGAACCTACTGACAAGCTTTCAGGATGTTTACTATCCACAGCAGACATCACATTTTCAGAAGAACTCTGTGCTTCCTGTGCAAAGCATTTTAGAAAGCAGGCCAACTATTTAGATACCTAAGTGACAGCTAAGTACTTCTAAAATTATGACTCAAATTGGCAATGCTAAACACTTTGGACATATGGTCTGTAATGAGCACTATTTATTTTACCTACTTTGGACTGGGATCAAGGAAGAATGGAGTAGAGGACACAGTCACTCGGTTTAGGTGGTGGGTTTTGTTGGGTTGGGATTTTTTTTGTTTGCTTTGCCTTGGCTTATTTTGTTGCTCTTTTGTTTTCTTTTACTTGTGTGTTCAGGTATATTTCAAACCAGTGTCCTAAAGCTTAGACAGAGTCTATTTAAATGTAGATGCACCAAAACCAATGTCTTTTTCTGAGGCTCAAGTCAAAATAGACCATGAATATCAAAACATCTGTATGCACAGTTGTCAGAATTTTTTTTCAGAAGTCCAGTTAAAGTGAATAAAAATAATATATTTCTTTTACGTCCATATATTTTCTTCTAAAGTCTGATGCAAAACTATCAGTCAGAATTTATGCCTAGAAATTCAAGAAGCTGTTTCTTTATGAAAGGGCACAGAAGAAAAAATTACCACTTTTTAGTCTTCTTAGTCCCCTCTTCCCTCACAGAAAGGTATCATTTCAGAGTCTGCTTTATTTGGCCTAACATACATTTGATTAAGAGCTAAGGCAATTTCATGGGACTTTCTGTTGCTGTTTTATTTGTGTGTCTTTCATTGCTGGTTGTTTTTTGGCTGGTTTTGTTGTTGGGTTTTTTTAAAAGAATGTGTATGTGCTTATAATTTCACCTCATATTTATAAGATTGGAATACAACTTTTCATGTATATATTAGTACACAGAGTATCATATACTGTTCACAAGCACTCAAGAATGGAATACATCTTTGTGAAAATCCAGCTGTATTCACACAAATACTAAGAGTATTAACTTCAATTTACATTTCTAAAGCATAATGTTTCTCATTCTCCTAGTCAATACAGTTCCAAAAACTTCCCTTCCTTTTCTTCCCACAATTTTAATTTAGAGGCAGCAGGTTTCCCAAAAGATTAATTTTGGATTAAGATTATATTTCACTCAAAATATTCTATAGTATAAAATGAAAATGTCCTTGGCAGAAATATCTCTTCTCAGATAGATTAACATAATAAGAAATATTTTCTCTAGGCACTCCTTTATAAGGGTTTTCCCCAAGCTAACTCTTAACTTAGATCTTTTCAAATTAGTCCATAATTTGGTTAGAAGCACTGCTATTGTCTCAGATAAGAACAAGCAGCTGGCATTTCCAAGCAGGGACTGGCTCACAGGTCTGAGACCCTCAAATCACAGCAGACACTGACCATGCCAGGTAACTGCAAAGCCACTGGTGAAATCACTTTGTCCTTCAATTAAGAAGGCAGAAATAGCATGGCATGACAGGTAGTTGGGAAAACTCCAGGGAAAATGAACATTTTATATTTTACAGCCCAAAGATTTGGGTAGCAAACTTTTCTAAAAGTTGATGTATTTCCTTAAGGAAGCTGATCACATTTTGCAGAGAATTACTCCTTCTGCTATTTTCTTCAACAGGACGGATTTCAGCAGTAATGTCTCTCTCTAAGGCACACTGATTACCACATTTGTTACCAAGAAGGGAAAGGAAAATAAGCACAAAGAAGTAAAGTTAAAGAAAAGGCAGACACAGCTCTACCCCAAGAAGAGTCACAGTCTTTAGATAAACTAGGGCTAAATTTATCTTTAATCTTACTTTCGTTTTGTGAAAATGTGTAGTAATTATGATGATGCCACATCAAGGACAAGAAACAATAACTGGTCAGATCAGCCCATAGAGAAGAATGATAATCTATAATAATCTTTACTGTCATTTAATATTACAAATATCTTGCCCTTGTTAAAACATCTTAGTTTGTGAAAATTAACATTTTTATAATCACAACAGCTAAAACCTTTACCACATTTTTTTTTTCTAGAGATCTAACCAATATCTCCCAGAGAAGTTGTGGAGTCTCATTTGCCAAAGATATTCAAGGACCAACTGGACTCCACCCTCTACTGTGTGCTCTGGGATGACCCTGTAAAGAGGTCGGACCAGATGAACCACTGTGGTCCCTTCCAACCTTATCCTTTCTGTGATTCTGTGGTTCTATAATGAGACTCTTTCATATTATTATTTTATAAATATACCCGTGTACATATACACATATACATGTATATCCATACACACATACACATACATGCTGAATTCATGGTAAATATAGGAAAAAAGGTCAGTCAGTCGAGAAGAAAATATTGTTACAAATATTTCATCTTTTCGGAAGAACAGTATCCCTAAGACAACATTCATCCTTAGGAAAATTATCTAGTAATAGATTTTATGTTTATATTAAGCCAGGAAGATAATCAAGTGTTCAGACCTACTATATTCATCAGCTGCCCCATACTGATTTTGGGGAAAGAGAAGGTGCATTAATGTCATGACACAAGACTTCAAAACCTCCACGGATCAGAACTGTCCCTGCAGAAATCTCTTTATGTTTGAGGTTGAACAGAAGCCTTCCCTATTACATTTGACTATTAGCCACAGGAAGTTTCTCAGGGGAATAACACTACCTCTACTGATTTTATCATGCCCTTTTCTTGTGAAATATTTCACTGAAAATAATTGGAACCTAATGATGCTTCAGAGGAGTCTCTACACGAAAGAAAGAAATAATAGGAAGAAATGTTCTGTTTGAGACTGTACTTTCTTTTCACCAGATCCTTAGACATCCAATGGGAACTGTCAGAGCTACCAACCAATTAATTTTCTAATCTCTTGTAATGAGTTTTTTTCTCCTTCAACCCTCGTTTGTCTCCTTTCTAGCAAACAAAAAATTTTTCACTTATGTTTTGATTTTCTTAATTTTAGACAAGGCTAAAATGCAAACGGGGAAGCAAAAATGGAGATACCATAACAGAATAAAATATAATAT
>WBNO01035251.1:0-15830 GCA_013400575.1 Peucedramus taeniatus
ATGTATATATATATAATGTATATATCCTTAGATGGTATTTTATTTAATTTAATAAGAAGAATCTTAATACTTATTTACTAAACAATTTTAAAACCTAACAAGAAATATGTCTCTTATTCACATCCTTTTTCTTTAGTAAGATGCAACGGCTGTCCACTTTCAAGCTGTCCATAAGTGGATAAGTGTTTTGCAGTGTTGAAGTCAAAGTTTATTATTAAACAGCAGCTCTTCATGCATTTGCAAGTATTTGTTAAAGAGGTTATCTAAAATAACATGCTTTGAATAGCAAGTTTTCATATGTAACAAAAGGTGACAAGATGCATGAGTTATCAAGTATTCACGAAAGTCATTGTGACTGGTGTACAGCCTTTGAAAGTTTTCTTTTGTGATCATGTGAGTTCTTAAGCAATGTAAATGAGAGTAACAGTAGTTACTGTGAGAAATTTCCATGTAATAAAAAGTGAGAAAGTATAATACAATACTTAGCTTCAATAAAATTGAATGAGTACTCAAAATGTGTTGAATTGCAAGTTCAGTGTTCAAAAATTTATTGTTAACACAACAAATAAAAAAGAAATATTTATATGAGTCTGCACTCACGTGGGTGTGTATCTGCGTATGCAATCTTAAAAATATCTGTGGAATGAAAACATTGAAAACCGAAGTCATATCAATTTTAAAACTAATATTTCAGCTTTGGTTTTTGTGTTCCTTCAGGAACAAATTGTAAGAAGCTTCTTTAAGAATAAAAAATTTGACTTCTTCTGAAATGCTTCATCTTGATTAGCATCTTGAATGCTTTGCTGAAAATGCTGCACTATTCCCTTCCCTTATTATTACCTGAAATGGCACTTTACAATGGAAAGCTCTCAGATTTAAGCAAAAACTGGTTAATTCCATATTGGGCCAGGTTAGTTGAAGGAAAAGTGTAATGCTGAATGAGGAACACACTCATCAAGTAAGAGTTCCTGCAGGTATGAGTAGCATCTGAATATAATGTGCTAAATTAGCTCTCAGGTGTTTAATCTGCATCCTCTGCAACTCTGTGCCCTGTGGTGTTGCACATAGTTTTCATGAAATGCTCTCCTAGCATACCTGAGGTTAAACTCCAGCTGACCTGATGAAGGCTATTGGATGAAGATTGGGTCTTATATTTAGCTGGAACCCAGCTGCCTTCTTTTGAGGAGAAAAAATGAATCTAGCATCTGGACTGCATAAACAGACACCTGCCCTTGTAAATGACTGGGTCTGTGAGTTTTAGAATAGGAAAGAAATATGAAAACTCTAGGGCTGGAAAAGGCATTATTAAATGTCTTTTTTGACATAGATACAAGAACATGGGCATGTCCATTTCAGTGGGAGGGTAGTGCACAAACTGAATATGAGCTCATGTTTGGCACAAAAGAGCAGCTATGGCTGTTTTAGATCTGATGTCTTAGTATGTATTCATTTACAGTCATGACTAAAACTGTTGTTGTCCTGTTTTTGCAAAACTATGCAATTGCAGTTATTGCATTGAAAGGCCATAGAAAAAACATGGTTGGGAAGAAGATGATTATCTGGAAATGAAACTGTTCATTTTACTTTAGTTTACCAGGGAGGGACTGATGCTGCAGGGATATTAACTTCCTCATGGGCAATCATTTAATACAGTACCCGCTTTTATTACATCTGCTAATCTTAAGTATCTTGAATAAGTTGAATGTACAAGAGGATGTAATTAGGAAGGAATGGTATGATTGTTCTTGCAAAATGCCAGATTTGAGATTAATGCAGGACTTTCACCTAAGTGTTATTTTAGGCCTTATAATGCCTTTACATAAATCACTTCCTATATTATATTGTAAATTAAAGATGAAAAGAGACTGAATCAAGAAAGGCCAGCAGCAGTGTGTGTTTCATGGGAAGTGCCAGAATGGCAAATGACACAGTGATAGCTTTGTGTGAAGAGAGATTGGATTAAACATTTATCATATTTTGAAAAATAAGAGAAGTAGAAGGCACGTACACAATAATGGACTCCACTGACAAGATAAATGGTGGCCCCTATTTACTACTTATTGCATAAGGACAAGGAAATAATCATGGAAATTAAAAGGCAGTACATTTTAAAACTGAGGAAAAGAACGAATCATCCAACATACGAGATTTATGGAGCTTTCTGTCCCAAGACAGCGCTAAAGCTAAGAGCCCAGCAGAGTTTTTTAAATCTGTTGAATGTCCGGAAATGTATATTAGATGAAAGAAAAAGAGCTGCTGGAAGAATTTATCTTTTCCGTTGCTTTTCAGCAAGTGATCTTTCTCCTTTGTAGGGGCTGAGCTGCATATATACAGAGTTAATAATTAATCTCTGTCAAAAGGACAACAAGAGTTTTCCTTAGTTTAAATCTATATGGCAAAGTTATTAATAAGCACTTCAAAGTTGCTTGTGTTTGTTTTGTTGCCTCTTTATCTTTTTATTGTTCTGTCTTTTTTAGCAATGTCACTTATGTCAGGTTGAGTCGACCAAATCTAATTTAATTTATCTGCTGAAGTGATTAGGCAACCCTACAGTCCTAAGTAGAATCAATTACCTGTCAAAACACAGTGCATCATTAACAATATTAATGGTGAGCGTTCATCAAGATCATCTGTGCTTGTCTGCTTGGATGTGTGTCACAGGCAGCATCAATAACAGCAAGCTCACAGGTCAGGGTGTCTGACTGCCCACACTGCTGAATCACCTGTATGGCCACAGGCCTGGGCCACCCAGCACTGCCAGCAAGGAGACTGGAGGCCACCAAAGTATTTTGAAGAGTAAAGTATCTCAGGTGTGTAGACACCAGCTGTGCAGTGGCTTCAGTGCAAGAGAGTAGTCCCTGGTGAATTTCCGTTCCTCATATAGGCATCATCCCAGCTCCTCAGGGCCAAAAGAGCAAGTAATACCCTGCCCATGTGCTAATGTGGATATTTTGAATTACCTTTGGGTAAGAGATAGCTAAGTTTAGTAGAAAGGAAAATGTAGGTCCAGTGACCAATGGTAGATGATTTTGAGATCTCTTTAGAGACTGTGCCAAATATAGGGCTTTTGTTTTGGCGAGGTCACACTTTAACTTATTCAATGTCTGTAAAACAAAGCTGCCAATTACTGAAGTTTTAGAGGAGTTCCAAGGACAAATACATATTAATGTCTGAAATAGTGATGACAGTGATGAAAACTTTTTTCACTTCTTTTCAGAAACCTCAGTGGTTTTTAGTCACAGAGCAATAGACTTTGTGGGCTGGTATATGCATGCATTGCCAAAACACCCACATCTAAAAGTAAATATAAGTGCATTGTGACTTATTTTCCCATGCTTTTTCCCACAGAATTGTTTCTGTTTAATAATAATTGGTGTGTGGAAGAAAAAAATCTTACAACAGCACTTCTCCATTAAAATTGCTTGCTAGATACTGAAGAGGAGAATGCTGTAACATGAACTGTTCAGAGGTCATCCATTGAAGTAGCCAAGCATAAATCTGTTTCTTTTTCATTGTTGCCCATTTCTGCATCATTTAAGTTAGAGTGGAGTTATTTTATTAGACCTCTGGACTTGTCTTCTTTTCTAAAATCACTTGGATATTTAAAAGGCTGACTTGCAAGAGAAAAAAATAGAGGTATAGTTTGTTTTTCCTTTACAGTATTTCTTCATCCATTTTGAATATGCCTTTCAGTTGATCTGTATGCTTTCTTATTTTCAAACAATTTCGGTAGTGTACATTATTCTGCTTTTTGCAGTTCTTTTTAGAAACTCTCTGTGGGGAGTTGTTCTGCACCTATACCCTTATGTAAGGAAAAAAAATATTCGCCATATCTTCACCCATCACATTCTCTACCAAGTATTACCTAGGATGATGATCCTAGGATGATCATATCATGGATGATCATATCATCCTAGGATGATATCACAGTCACAGAGGTCATTGTAAAAACTATCTGTCTAAAAGAAATGCTGTTGTCCTGAACATTGAGCAATTACAAATCAGGGAGTTCTTCAGCTTCCTTTTTGGGGAAGGAAAGAAAGAAGGAAAGAAAAAGTGCTGCTATTAGAATAAAGAGGAGAAAGGATCAAAACCAATCCATGCATGTGAGATTTCTTAACAGTGTAAAAGGTAATACTGTGTATAGCTCTAAGAATAATAGGCTAAAACACATTCATTTGAATGTGTTTCTCTAAGAACCACTTTAGTACAGATAAAATTGGAAGAACTTTGGGATCTGAATGCTATAATAACTAATTGGAGACTTCTATATTTCCTAGAGACTGCTTCTTTTCATTGTGTGCATGTTGTACAGTTGTGCCAGTTGAAAAGGATTTTTAAAAATTACATAGTATCACATTATATACACAACAGTGCAACAGTTACAAATAACTGCTTAAACAAACAAAAAAAACTTAATTGAGACATAAATATTCTTGGGCATATATGATTGTCCTGGAGACATTTGATTACTTTTAAAAAATCATATAATAAAACCACTTGCCCAGAAATTCCCTAATTGTTTGGATGTGCTGCAAGTAGGAGAATTTCCAGTACAATGCTGTATGTAAAATAACTAAAATACCTAAGTAGATAAATAGAAATGTGTTTATTTATGGTCACACATAAATACAGTCATGAAATACATTGATGTCTTGAGGAGTGGTTAGGATGATTAAATGCACTATTTCTATAAAATTTCTATACTTTAGAATAGGACACCCATCTGATGATAAAACTGTAACCTCTGGAACTCTGAACACTCAGATTCCATAAAACATTTATTCTTCCAGGGAGAAGGTCTCAGTGTAGGCCTTGTTTTCAAGCCTGATTGTGATGAAACATGAAGAAGACATTACCTGATGTAAAACAGACTCTCAGGTTTCATAGCTCCAACGCCAGCTGGATGTTTCTGTACTCCCTTTGAACTACAGTGATAAAGGATAAGGAAGATCTGATCTTTCTGATCCTGATGAGCCGTTATATTGTGCTTAGGACCAGATTCATAACAGCATAAAAAGTATGAATCCTAATAAAATGAGAGGCTTTTCAATGTCTCTGTGATTTCAAGAATGAAAAGGCAGGACAAAGAGCTGTAAGTTAGAAGAACTGTCATGCTTGGCCATAATTCAGAAACGCAGAGTTAGAGCACTGTGGAACAACAGCTCACCTGGAAACACATGCCTATGATTCCTCCTCATTAAGAATTTCTGTGTGCAGAAGAGACTGTATCTACAAATATACAAATCTATGAAGAAGTGCAGTGTGTTTAGTTGATTCTTATCTAAGAAAAGCCTTATTTGCATGTATCTAAAAAGCAAAAAAAATCCTGCTTCCCCAGCTCAGGAAACCTAAGACTGCATGTGGTGTGTATTACTGATTTTTGCATTGAGAATCAGGTATGAAGTCTTAAAAATGCATGTTCTGGACATTATGTAAAATATCAAGCACATTTGTAGACATGAAGAAAAACTAATTTGCATATTCTAATGTTATAAACAACCAAAGCTGTTTGGCTTCATTAATAAATTGCCAGTAAAAAAGTAGGTCAATATACGTTTGCTTTTTGTTCTCTGAGCCAGCTGTCAGACTAATGGATATGCATACATTGCAGGGGGCTTTCATCATAGGCTTAATTTCCTCATTAGTTATTGGGAAAACAAGTTCAGATGAGAAAAGTTGGAGATGGTGAAATACTATAACTTAGGATTTGGTGTAACATATATCTCTGATATGGGCAATTGCAACTTTTACTCATGTCTCTGAGGGAAGCTGCTTATTCAGTCAGGTCTAAGATGAACCTATAATGTCATGAGAATGATGTGACAAGACAATGTGATTTATGGCAGGACTGAATTTTTTTTTGTATATCTCCTCATCTTACTGTTCCAAGAGAGTTGGCTTATGACTTGAGTTTGCAAACATGGTTTTCTTTTTTCTTGTTTTATTTTGTTTTCAATGAGTGTGGCATTTTGCAGAGAATCTGTTTGGGAATCTGTCTCTGGGACTTGTCACTAACTGCTGGTTTTGAACAACTCATGGTAAGCTGCTGAACTTGGCTCAGGGATTTAATAGAAGCTGTTTCCCTGTACATATGCTCATTGCATGATCTTTCACATACCTTCCTCATTGAGAATATTAAAAATATGACAGTGGTTTTGTGAGAACATGCTGAGACTCACAGTTTAAAACTAAGGGGAAAAAAGCTGTTTCCTATGGGTAATCTTGATTCCATATGTGTAAAGTATGTAAAATACATTAATTTAGACATAAGAAAGTATTACACAAATGCTGAACTGGGATGAATATATAAATACATGAACAATAGAATAAAGTCTTGGCTTTTCATCATCATTGCCAAACCTTCAAAGTAGAAGCATGCTCATGTAAGTAGGTGAAAGTGAAGGACAGTTACAGTTGTTTGTCTTCAAAATTTGCTCTTTTCCAGCCCAAGAAGGTTTAAGGAGAAATATTTGAATAGCTAAAGACTGAAATTTTTATCATACAAGCTCTCTTAAAAATAGCTCAGCTGCTATTATACAAACTATTTTAAAATTACTTAAATATTCATTAACTTGAATATAATATTTATTCTGTATTGTAACTTGAAAGTAGAATTTTAAACCTCTGGATATTCATGCATAGCTCTTTTCTCATGTCAAAGCCATAAATGCAGTGGAATAAAAATTTGAAGCATGTAGAAGAAAAAACAGTATACACATGTACCATAAATATGAGAAGCCTAACTGTTTCTCAGTTTCTCCCACAGCTCAAGGGAAAACACTTCATGAAAGTGCTTCAGATTATCAGTTTTTCATTAGTGAATTATCCACTAATATATAGGTGGATATATATAATACATGCTGTTTAGTCACTCTAAAATATATCGAGGCTCGTGTCAATATGTGATAACACACACCACATGTTGGAAGCATAGGGCTTCACCTTCTTTCTCACAACACTCACAAAGCATATATTATCTCTCCCTAACACTTGCCTTCTTGTCTCTCACTGCTAAACTGAATTCCACAATCAATTGCACATCACATGTGACAGCCTTTGCGCTTCAGCCAGTCCTTCTTTGACAATTGGCTCTGGCTGTGAGGAAGCAGTCTATTATTAACCAAACATTATATTAAAGGACTTAGGAGTGAAATAGAATTGTGAGCAAGTTTTCTTAAATTCAAATATGCAGTTTGTAAGATTATGACTAAAACAAACCAATGAAACTGTAAATTATGAACCTATGGCTAGGGATTCATCTTTAACATGTCCTTGTGCAGACAGGCTAGAGCGAATAGAAATGTCACATTGTTGTCTTCTGGTATGGCTAAGAAGCCTTGGCACAACAAGGAGAGCTCTCCAGGCTGCAGAAACAGTTCTTTCTGTGAGGCTTCAAGCACACAGCTGTCTGCCATCCAGCCAGCCTGCAGGTCTGATTTGGAGGCCTCCAATGCTTCCCTCTCAAGTGTAATGATAATGAGGATGCCCTACTTGATTTAGGTGAAAATTTTGGAAGAACAGCAGAGAAAATGAAGTGGCTGAGATTGGCTGGCTGTGAGGGATATTTAGGCAGCAGACACATAATGGCTCTGAGGGAGAGACAAATCAGATAGCTAGAAGCTTCTTTTAAACTCCTTTGGCATATGAAACTGAGCAAAATATATGACTCATTCCTAAAGATTTTGTTCATACATGTACTGTTTTCATAAATGTTTTTTAAGAAGTTGGGAAGTACTCCAAGCCCCAGAAGAGAAGGGTAATGAAGAAGCTTGTTTTCCCCTTCAGAGATTAAATGGAACATGCATGGTAGGCCTTTTTTTTTCCTTAAAAAATACGTCAGTACTGCAATTATTAAACAGAATTAAAAATAAATGAAAGGGTAAAGCTCATAACTGAGAAAAGCTGAACTATTTTAGCAAAACTCAGCAGAGAACTCCTCTGGTTTTGGATTAAATCTTATTCAAACAATCAAATTTTATGTCAAAATTTCTGTTACAAGTTATATGGGACAATTGTCCTTCCTAATTAAATCTGGAATAACGCAACAAATATATTTTTCAAAACTAGCTTAATAGTGATATAAAACTGACACACCATAACTAATTCTGGATACAAGTATGGATTTGAACACACAGAATTCATTCCTAGTGGTTGTAGAGATCCTAAATTGCCCAATCGCTGGCAAAATGCAGTGGTGGTAATGATTCTGAATCCCATGTAGTTTTATCTTTATTCTGCTTTTCTCTGAAGCATTTCATCTGAGTTATGCAATATTAATCCTCGTATATGACTCCTGCAACCAGTGATTGAAAACCTTAAAGGTATTCTGTAAGCTTAAAGAAGGATGCATGAAAAACAGTGTGAACCTCCTTCTTCTGCAATCCTGAAATACTTATTTCCAGGCTAATATTGCAATGGCCAAAAAAGAAAAAAAAACTGTCTAGAATCATAGATGAAACTGATAGTTTAGTCCCATCTGAAATATGCAAAGACAAGTATAAATAATCATCTTTAAGTCTCAATTTCACAAATCTTGTAGTATAAGACTTTATCTGTACATAATTGTTCGAATTGTTTAGAAGTTTGAAACAAGCTACATACATCACTTTTGTAGGAGCAGTCTTAAGATTTTATGGGAAAGTGTGGAGATCCTGGGGGCCATCCCCTGGGTTAGGGAGACACAAGAAGCTTCCCTCAAAAGCTATTAAGAACCCACTGTCTCCTTCCACTGTTCCTATGTCCCTGAGCCACTCCCTTCCTACTCCCTGATTGGCCCTCATCTTTGTACTGCCCCGAGACCAGGTTCACCCCCAGGTTCCTCAGGAGAGAAGAAACCTGGAGTCTCCCCATGTGTGTGTCTGGGACCCTGAACATCTTACTGGGTGGCTGATTAAAACATCTGTGGACACAATGCAAAGGCCCTTTTTGCTTCCTTACCCTGGACTTTACTAGCACAAATTCAGGCTGCAACAGGAAAAAGATTGGTTTTATCCCTTTCTTTAGACTAAAAAATTGAAGTATTTTCCCCAAAGTTTATTTTGTGGGCACACCTTGGAAATAGTTTGAGTGCTTACACAACAGCCCGTTGCACAATAGCACCAGAGACAGAAATGTTTCTGGTCCACATGGATGGAGCCAACAATGGAGCATAGTAGACCCACATGGTTTTAGAAACTTACCTGGAGCTAAAAGAATATGAAATGGTACAGGAAACAGACTCTGGGTAACTGAATTCTCAAATTAACCCTTGACAGAAGTTGTCAGATACATAGGAGTACCAAAACCAAAGACGAATGGTCAGTCTTGTTCTTATTTTGAAACAGTTATTCAAAACTAATTTTCGTGTGTTTTTGAAATTATTACTATTGGCACAAGGATTTTATAACTTACCCTAGGAACAGAGATATACCTATAAAGCTACTGTCAATGGCATCTTTAAATTTTTAAATATTTGTTGCTTCATTGTTTGCTCACAGCAATTTTCTGTGTTGGGTTTTCATCCATGACAGTGACTCACCAGTTACCTTCTAAACAGAACATCAAAAATGTGTACAGTTATTGAATGTTATTGCCATTTTAGTTTACTTTAGTTCAGTTTTATGTATCCAAATAAACATTTCCTGTGAAAATGTTTTCCACCTGCTGAGTACTAGAGAAGTTTTTCATCGGTTAAGCCTGAAGCAAATGTACGAACTAAAAGGTCTGCCTGGAATTTTCCAAATATAGTTTTTCTTTCAGATATGGAAACAAAGCTATCTTCATAACAAGAAGAAAACCAAACTGTAAATATGAGAAGAGGTTAGAAGATAACATGGTCTTTGTCAAAAGTCCTTCTTGGATCTTTTCCACATTTATCAAAATATCATTATCTGTTAATATTGCCTGGTCTTCAATAATATGAGTCACCTAATGCATCAACAGGGTTTTTATCAGGTTGCTGTTTTATTTCTAAAGGACTCTTGTATATAGTTTCCCCAGGAGATACAACTATTACAGACACTGAAATCATGTGGTTTAAATGTATCCCCTGGAGATAAGCTCATTTCCACACTTGAAGAACCTGTGTGTTTAGGCCAATATAGCCACCTCCCTGGACAATTAAATTTCTTGTCTAGGCTACCTGGGTAACAACATTTATGGAAGAAAAAAAAAATTTAAAGTCCTGACCACTTTTGCAAGCATTATGCTGACATATTAATTTAGGACAATAGTGACCCCCTTTTGTAATGATAACCCCCCTTATATAAGCCTTTAAGTGACAAGAAAAACGAATGAACCACTCAGATGAGTGCTCTTGCAGAGGAGAAAGTGAGCCCAGAAACCTGGGACCTCATAGGTCTTTGCTCAAAGATATCTGATTGCCCTTTGAGCAGCCAGTTCTCAGACAGAAGCGAGGGCTTCATCAGAGTTTATTTCATTTCCATTCATCATCTGTCCTAATGGAGATGGGAACTAGTGATGATGAGCTGCTAAACCTTTGAAAATCCATCATCTTTTCCCTTCTATCTTGAAAGAAAAGGCTTTCTCACATGATGTCCCCACTTTGTCTCCTGAGGTGAAAGATCTATTGACTGTTGCTCAATTTGCAAGGGGAAAAGGCAGAAGAAAGAATGGTAGGGATTGCAAGAGGAAGTCTCTTCCTCTTCCACAGGTTTTGTCTTCCTGTTGTTCAGCTGAGAGGGGACTTTTGCAGCAATTAATTTTAACTGGTCTTTCTTCCTCAACAGATTAGGCATTCTGCTAAGCTTCATAAACTCTACTAGTTTCTTTTATTTCCTGATCTATTCTCCCACTTTTAGTGTGCAAACCATGTATTCAGGTACACTGAACTCACCAGTTGTATATTTTAGCATTAGACAGGGACCCTCATGAGGGCCAAAGGGACACTAAACAATTGCAATATTGTTTTTTTTAGTCTGACTTAGCATATAGAAGTCCATCAGGCCTGCTTCTAGGAGGATCAGGAGCTATAAATTGGTGGACGTTATTCCTACAAGATTGCAATAGGATTTTAGAATCAAAAATATTTGGGTTTGTAGGGACCTCTGGAGGTCATAGCCCAAACTCCCACTCAGCGCCGGAACGGCTTCCAAGCTAGATTGTTTTGCACAAGGTTGATTCTCTGAGATTCGAAAATTTCCAAGGATGGACTTTCCACAAACTCTCTGAGCGCCTTTTTACAACATTGCACCTCTCATTATTGCTATTATTTTCTTATTTGCAAGCAGCAACTTCTTACTGTTACTACTAATGTTTTCATTGTACTGCTCTGTGTTCTCTGCAACCACTCTTTAGCTAGTTGAAGGCTGCAATTGGATGTCTCCCTCAGCCTTCTTTAAGGCAAACAAAACCAATTATCTTTGTCGCTGTTCAACTACCATATGCTCCTGTCCTTAACCATATTAGTTATGCTCCGCTGGACTTTGCAGTTTCTTGATGAGCTAGGAGACCTGAAACTGAATAAAGGCTCCAAATACAACCTTGTAGATGCCAAATAAAGGGAATTAATAACCCTCCATTGGGTTACTAGTTATGCTTTTGCTGATGCAGTTCAGTTAGTCTTTATCACTTACAAGGGCACACTGCTCACCCTCAGCCTAGAACCCCTCAGGCCCTTTTCTGCACAGCTGCAACCCACCCAACCAGCCTACATTCTTTACTGGGTCATGGGTTTATTTCTATCATGGTGCCAAGCGTGCATTTGCACTAGTCAGACTTCATGAAGTTCCTGCTAGCACATTTTTCCAGTATATTGGGATCTTGCTGAATGGCACATGAGACCTTCCAGTGTATGAACAGCTCTGCTAAACTGGGTGTCATCCAAAAACTTGCTTCTGAGTCTCCTGAGGTCCAGGTCACAGATGGAGATGTAAAATACTACGGGGCACTATATTCTCTTGAAGGATAATATTTATAGCCAAACTGTAATCCAATGTCTGTCATGTCCCTGCTCCTTGCATGGGGATTAGACTAAAAGATCTTTTTAGGTCCCTTCCAACACAAACTGTTCTGTGATTCTGTGTTCATTGCTCTCCCCTGTGCACAGTCTCAGTCATTTTAAGGCACCTGGTGCTTCAATATCTTGATATTGATAACAGTTGGAATTTTTACCCACTGGTGTAGCAGGAATAATTATAATTAGTTCTTTGGTTTGGCTGAGACAAACATGCTACACTGTTGAGATTGTTCTACAATTCTCCTGTTCAAGAGGCATTTAAAAATATCAAGTATATTAGAGAGCTTAAAACTGATTCTTGTACATTTTCTTGGCCACCTGCATAGCTACATAGAAGAAGAGTGTGCTTGAAGAAAGGGGTTCACTGCAAAACCAGACACACTATCACACCATGAAGAATTCAGTAGAGCTTCAGGGATATTAGGAAAAAAGTACATATCTTTTTTTCAGCAAACTCTTTGATTCTTCTCCTGGAGTTCTTGAAACTAATTACTGTACCCTGAATCTTTTTAATTTATGTTGATATTAAAGACGGAAGTTTCAAGAAATATTCTGGATGGGGCACAGGGAAACAAAGAAGGAATTAGAAAATCATGGCTCTACAAGAACTTACTGGAGAAAAGTATTTAATTTTATTAAAAAAGAGATGCTACAGAGGGGCTTTCAAGTGTTCTTCTTCATCAAAGGAAAGTTAAAAGCCTATGAATGACACAGAGGATTTTTTTTCCTAGTTTAAAAATCCTTTAGGCTCCTCAAAGGCGCCTCACAATTAAGATCTATTCTGCTTTCCACCACCACCCTTTTGAAGTTATTTTGCTTGGTTTTGCTCTCTGCGATCTTTTTTCTTTTTCCTTTAATCAGATATTCATGTTACGATGCTATATAAGTGCTTGGGCTTGTAGAAAATATGTCGAATTGTGTAATGGTGCAAAAAACCACTCTGCCATTTCTAAAATGCCATGAATATGCCATGATCAGCCTTCCAGCTACCCAGTGAATTGCAATTAAGGACAAAATCTATTTAAGTGTATCATTATTTTAACATTGTACATATACACACTAATAAGCACGCTGAGTTAGTAGCTCCATGGTTTGTGAGTGTTATAGAGAGATTGCACTGTAATGGCCTATGATGTGGATTAGTTGTACTGTTCATAGCTACACTTTGGCTATCTGGCCTACTTTGTATCGTGCTTCTTTTCAAGTCCTTCTATCTCTATGCAGTTCCTGACAGTTCACCTCCTGTTTGCCAATCCAGAACTGGACAATCAGGAAAATTGCTATTCCCTTCAGAAATTTATTCTATAAAATAATTTAATACCATTTTTTGTCCCCCAAAGAACTCTTACTCTTTAAAAAAAAAAAAATAAATTTTACATACCTATTCAGTTGTTTCTGTGATAAGTGGCTATCAGGCTAAAACTCCTCCAGCATGCTGTGGTTGCAAGCTACTCTGCAAAGCCTTCCAGAAAACAACACTGCAATAGGATTTTGTGTCGGCTGGCTTTTTCCTCTCCTTTTTTGTGAGGCAGTAATAAAAGGACGTCTACAGGAATAGAGCTGAAGCACATGATGACAGCAGCTTTTTGCAAGGAGAAGGAGCAACAAAATCCCTAAATATTCAGGTACTTTTCCAAAACAGAAACAGAATTTGAAAGAATGTCCTTTGAACAAAGAAAAAACAAACAAAAAAAAAAGGATGTTTTCAGTAACAAAGATTCAGAAACAAAGATTTTATGACCAATTGTGAGCTTTTTGGTGCAAAACACAGTAGATGTACAGAATATAGATGAACATCAAAAGCTCCCACAGTCCTTCATACTATTTTTTATCATAACATATTGACAAAATCTGCTTATAAATTTAAGATATCTTACACAGTATATGGAGCTGCAGGAAAACGCAAACAAAGTTTAAAAATTCAGGAGTTAATATTAATGGATCCCTGAGTTCCTTGGTTTTGCAAGCTGTTTATATGGTAAGAAACAGATCTGCTTTGACTAATTTGGTGTTGTGGACTTCAGCAAAATAATGGTTATCCCATGGTTTTATTATGAATACACAAACTAATTTCCAAATGAAAGATTATCCATGAAGCAATGCCATAAGCAAGTATGTAATGCAAATTCTGCAGAGGCCTTGCCTGCGTTGCAATGACCAAAACAATACACATATGTGAAGGAACAGGAAAATATGGTCCCTAAATTTTTACATGCTGTATTCCCCTTCAGGGAATTTTGTGTAAACATCTGACCTTGAATATAGAAAGGAATGGAAATTCTGAGTACCTTTGTTATCTAAAGCTTCAAAACTATTTGCTGAAACAAATGAATTTAATTGTTAGGATTATTTGTCAAATATTACATCTCTCAGCAGAACTGTTGATACAGACATATTTCCTGTATAAGAATTCCTGTCCAATGATTAGGAAGAAATTCTTTACTGTGGCGGGTGGTGAGGCACTGGAGCAGGTGCCCAGAGAAGTGGTGGATATATCATCCCTAGTAGTGTTCAAGGACAGGTTGGATGGTGCTCTGAACAATCTGGTCCAGTAGAAAGTGTCTATGTCCTTGGAACTAGATAATCTTTACGGTACCTCCCAAACTGAACTCTTCTATGACTCTATGACAGATGTGATAATTCCAGTATCCCAAAAGTATCATCTTGAATTGGTAATTTTATTTTCAAGATCACTATTGCTATTCTGAGTCTCTGTACCTGAAAAGGGGATGCTGTGTGTGCTTCTCTTTGGGTGGCAGGCTGA
Organism: Peucedramus taeniatus; assembly: GCA_013400575.1. Classification (NCBI taxonomy): domain Eukaryota; kingdom Metazoa; phylum Chordata; class Aves; order Passeriformes; family Fringillidae; genus Peucedramus; species Peucedramus taeniatus. The sequence goes on from WBNO01035251.1 coordinate 14,724, forward strand.
TCTTTCAGAAAACTATGCAAGCTTTGTTTTTAGACAATGTAGACAATGCAAAGACTAAACATTAAAAACTTCTTAAGTAATTTTTATGTGTTTTGTCTACTTTCACAGCAGGAGACAGTTTTTGACCTTGAAAGATAATTGCACAAATTCACTTCTATTAAGATCCCTCCCCACCCTCCCAATAATTTAATAAATATAGGAGCCTGATAAACAAAGCGTGTAATGTCAGTGCTATGAAAGTTTAATCATTGGTCATTACAGTAGAACAAAGTAATTTAATAATTGCTCTGTGAAGTACCATTACAGCATGCAAACTAAGTGCTGTTAAATGCTCAACATCTGAAGAAACGTGCAGTATCGCTCCAGAGCACAACAGTCACTGTGTCTATGCTGCAAAGGGAATGTCTCCAAAGGATGTATGGGTACCCCAGATTCTAATGCAGAGATTCCAGTTCAATCAAGGTAAAGCAAGAGGATTAGTTTCCTGGACAGCCGGGCTTTGGTTAGCTTTACAAATAACCTGGCAGCAGGTACATGCTATAAGCTGCTGAAGCAGAGCCAGAGCTCTGGGTTTGCAGAATGTTCAGCACAAAGGCTAGTTCTTTACTGTCCCTGATGTATTGCAAAATGTAGTGATATCCTCTCTTGTGCTATGCTGTGTTAGATTACAGACAGAGTGATGGGCTGACTATCCTTTGATCACTCAGCAGCTTAGTAGGTACCTGGTCACATCCCCCAAAAGGTTGTGTAGGGCTGCAGATGCAATTCAGGAGAATCTTTATTAATGATTTGGTTGAGTGCTCTTTCCTGAAAAAGTGCAGAGCTAATCAAGAGAAACTGAAGTAGAGATTTTCTATGGAATTCTGAAGTAAGAGATTCAAGTCTATCTAATGCAATTTTAATACCAAAATTTTCTGTGTCTGGTCTGTATGACCAAACCTGTTGTATGAATCCATAATTTGATGTCACTGTTGCTTTTTATGTATGTTTTTTTATGTATGTATGTTTGTATGTATGCTATGTATGTTTTGAAACCCTAATTCTGAATACTTCAAGTTTGCATCTGAATCTGATTTTTAGTTATTTCGTATCATCCTCAGATGATAT
>WBNO01035260.1:0-15245 GCA_013400575.1 Peucedramus taeniatus
GTGTAGAACTTTACATCTTCACATGAAGCATTTTAATACCTGCAGTACATATGAGCTAATTAAACTTTGCAACAAAGCAAACCTTCCTTACTAACCCTGCACTTGCTTGAAGGTAGAAATTATTGGCTGTGAAGCTCCAGGTACCTTCATTTGATAGAATCAGCCTCAGCAGGGAAAAAGGAAAAAAAATCTCCACTTTTATCCCAGTACTTACTGTAAAGAGATATCATTTGAAAGTCTCATGGTTATCCAAATTAAAGCCAAAGAGAGGGAAATCTATTTTGTGGTAGATTAATATTGTCAATGTATTTAATGAAAGGGTCAGTCATAGGATATAGAAGTTTTATATACTCTTGAAAACTGCTGAAGAATGATTCAAACTGTCTTTAATAGCCAGGTATTGAAGCTGAAGTTGCTTACATTCTAAAGGGATACAGATGAACTATGATTCACAATGAGTGTAACTCTTCTAAAGAAATTGGCAAGGCATTAAAAGGTGAAAAATAAGTGGCACAACACGTGGCTCTTCACTGAGGAATTACCCCAGTTCTTTAACACGGTAATGTATTGCAGTTTGCAGCAGTCATTTTAGGCTCTTTACTTCTGACATGGAGATTTCATTTGTATGCATCTGATGGTTATAAAATATTTTGGGGATTTATGTGGGTTTTTTTTTTTTTGTTTTGTTTGTTTGTTTGTTTTTGTTTGTTTGTTTTGTTTTGCTTACCCCCATAATAGCAATCAAACAAATACACACAATAAGGGTTAGGTTTGTTACATATCCCTGTGTGAGCAGTACCAGTCCTCCTATCCAGAAGTTACTTAATTTAGCTGTTGTTGGTTTTATTGTAGAAGGCATCTAGACACCAGTGTAGAATATTATAGGATGATGCTGAAGAGATTTTAGCAAAATAATGAAATCAAGGGTAAGGAAAAGAGCTGAAAAATAAAGAATTTTAGTAGGACTGTAGTCTCCAGACAGAGTCAAGTCAGTCAGGAATGAGAAGACAAAAATAAGAGGTTTCTCTTGAGAGAACAGGGAGGTAACCAGCAGAGTCACACCTGTATGTGTTATTCAACATCTTCATTAGTACTGGAAAAGTGGGGGTGTGTGAACAGGCAGAATTTACTGATGACACCAAGTTTTTCAAAATAATAGGAATAAAGGCTGATTATGATGAAGGGAAAAGAGATATTACCATGCAAAGAGACTGCAGTAAAACAGCAGATGAAATGCAATCTAGATAAATATGAAGTGATGCACATGGGAAATAAACTATTCCAACTTTACATATGTAATAATGGGTTCCTAGCTGACTATTATTGCATGGAAATGATCAAATGAGATTTTGGAGTTATGGTTGATAGTTCTATGAAAATGTCAGTTCAGAGTTCAGCAGCAGTCAAGAAAAAGACAAATCAAATATTAGGTTTTATTAGGAAAGGAATCTAGCATAAGGCAAATAATATTGATATGCAGATATAAAAATCTCTAGTGTGCTAAAATTTTGAATGCTGTCTGAAGTTGGTTCTAGTCCTATCATCTTTGAAGTCTGTAGTGGAGCTGGAAATGGAGAAAAACAGAGTGTGACTGATTTAGCAGTTTAGGAATAGTGAGCCCTTGAGACAGACAGTTAAGGGTAGATAGGATGGAGATTTAGAAAATATGGTTGTAACAGAGGAACTGAGTTTGGAGAGCTTGCCCACTAGATTTTCTTCAAGAACTGGAAACATTCAGTAATTTTTACTGAAAGAAGGAGAAAAATTTGTGGGGAAAATGACAATAAAACCTCCGTGAACAAGTCACCTTGTTCTTCTTTTATGCAACATTTTGTCAGCTTGGAGGACTCGTTACCATAAGACACCAAATCAAATACTGGCTGGAAAATTAAGAGAAGAAAAAGTGCTCTTCCATATCAAACACTACTTTTAGCAGTGGAAGTCCATGACCTGGTAATTGTTGAACATATGCAAAGCACATTAAGGAGGGAGCACTATTCCTTTGCCCAGAGATGTGTTTTGATGGGTATTGATCACTGTCTGCTGTTGGAAGCAGGAGCTAAGACCTTGGTGAGCTGTTCTTACATAAAATGGGATTTTAGGTAAGACCTATATAAAACCACCTCCCTATATTTTTATGTTACAGCTATTTCTTCCACTGGCTGCACAGCTAAATGGTCTGACTTAAAAAAGTGTCAGTTTTATGGTAACAATTATTTTTACTTTTCTGATACCAGGAACTAATATGTATAAAAATTGTCAGAGACTGTGTATTAAAGTGATATCTAAAGCAGCAGTTATGTAGATTGCTGGGTTGGTTACCTGCCTTTGCTGGTTACCTGAATTTTTTTCCTTTTTCTATGTAAAATTTATTGTTAAAAAAATATAAAATTAAAACCATTATCAGAAGCTCTTATCATAACCAAGGCACCAAAATAATTTTGTTACTCTTTTGAAGCACAGCATTCTTGAATAATTCAGATTGTTCAGACTTGCTCATGAAATTACCAAAGTTTTACCTTTTCAGGGCTCATTCAACAGATTTTTTTAGCTTTCCTTTCCTTGTGTTCCCGCAACCACTTTCTGTACTAGCCCTATTTTGCATTTATATTAACACATGCACTTCCATTTGATCCAGTTCAACTGAAGTCAATGGATATTTCAGTTTTGATTTCAGTTGAAGCAGAAAAGAGCCACAAGCAACAAACACAACAATACCTGCTTTTCAGCTTGGGAATCAACTATTTCCTTCACCTGCTACATAGGCTGTGATTGCTAATGTGGGACCTGCAGCTCTGTGGTTTGCAACTTAGTAGTTGAAGGCATTTTCTGAGCTAGGACAGACTGCTAAGACCAGAATTATAAAGCCAGTACATTTTTTTTAACATGTATTTCTCCCTGACCAAAATTTAAAAACAACAACAAAAAAGGAAAATATGTTAGTTAACTAAGTGTTTATTCTCTTCTGTTCTTAATTGTACTTAATCTGTTTTAAGCAAGATTTTTGGTCAAAAAACTCCCATAATGAAAATGAACAAGCAAATCACCTTGTTCTTCTTTTATGTAACATTTAGTCAGCTTGAGGCACTTTTTTCACAATGTATGTCAGAAATTAACTGGAAAAATGAATGGATTAAAAAACACCCTTTTCATACTAAATGCTGCTTTTAGCACTAAAGGTCCATTACCTGGTAATTGCTGGATATAGGGGAAGCATTAGGGAAGGAGCACTATGTATTTTTTTAATAATTCACTTTTTAACTGGAAAGCAACATGCTTTTAGTGTGTCTGTGCCTTAGTGTTTTTACAGTGTATTTGACAAGTAAATGTATGTGTAAGAGAGTAGTGTCATCATTATGGGAAAACAATAGTGAGACTGGAAGTAGATTAACCAAAAAATTGTCCAGGAAATTGCAGGTGACAGAAATATGTTTTGTTTTCTTCATATTGTGCATGCTAAGATGAGCAGGAAAATATAAGCAATAACATGAACTGGTATCTTTATAACTCCTGTACAGAGTTTCTGACACCTGAAAGACACATAGTAAGGGTTCTTTTCCCTGTCCAAGGTATTCATTCTGGTCATGCAGGACTAAACCATTTCTACTGAGGTCCATAGCATGGTCCAGAAGCAGCATGAGCCCACTCATTGCAGCTGGTCAGGATGTACCTGAAGAGCCCTTTACACACTGTCATGCAGCATATAGTCTTTTGCAGCTATTTCATTCTTACAATGAAGATAATAATGCATATCTTTTAATATTACTCTTTTCTTGAACAATATTTGTGCATTGAGTGCTCTCTGTGTGGGTTGAAATCACAGCCAATGGTGGTTCTGCAGGTAGCTCCTGCCCTGGTGAGATTTTTAAGTGAGGCTTAAGGACTAGCAGGAAAGATTCTCATAAAGGTTGGAGGAGTACTCTGAATAGGAAATATCCTGTCATGAAACAAATCCATGTTGACTTGATGTTGGCTGAGTATTCTCAGTGTGTTGAACTGATCTTCACGGGCTTCTTGATTAGAGGCTGCTCCAGGTGTTTTTAGAAGTGTGGTTCCAGACTCCAGAGGAACTTCAAAACTAATTACATGAACAGCTCTATTTCTTCCCCTCTTGGAAGACAAGAAAAACAAACTTCAGACACCTCAGTTCTACTTAGTATGTGTTCCTAAAGTTTTTTTTACTGGACCTTTGGCTGACTTTCATATCAGAAAGGTAGAGCTGTACATTGCTTTTTGATAGGTGTGTTGTGAAGATAAATACATAAAGCAGGAGGAATGTACTTTAGGCACAGTGCTTATCCTGGGCTATGGATGCTCTGCATTACCCTGAAGTGGGTTCTTGGGGAAAGCCTTGGTAGCATCTTCTCCAAGGCAAAGGAGGAAAGATAAACAAGTTGACATTGGCTTTATATGTCAAAATGAAAAAAAAAATTAGTCTATGAACAAGGCAGATTTCTGTAAATCCAGTTGTAAAGGTACCATTTGCCCTTTGGCTTGCTGAGACAGTTTGAATTTATTAAGAAGTGTTTCCCTGATGGATTTCTGTATGTTGCATTTCTACTTTTCAAAGTGCAACCTAGAACTCAAATTTAAATTTTCCCTTTTTCTAAAGCAAAGTAGCAAAAACCTCTTGCGGCAACAAGGTAGGCAAGATAAAACTTGAGTTTTGTATTCAAAAGATATATTTTCCTTCAAATCATTAAATATCAATGCATCCCAGATACATTTCTCACCTCTGTCATAAAATCAATGGACAAGGAACACAAATCAATTTTAGACTCAGAAAATAAGTTGTCAGGACTTCAAGAATTAGTTTATCATTATCTGCAATGTGTTTTAGAAAGAAGAGTAGTGTTTGTGACCCACAATTTTATGTCTTTTTAAAAAGGGACATCATGTCATTCAGAATGACAAACATCATTAAGAAGCAGGTTCTCCACTGGCTTTTCATGAAAGGCAATTTTAAAACATAAGCACATTTTAAGACTTTTTGTGGCTTGTACTTTGTCTTTTTCACTTTTTCTTTTCCTTAGGTTTTGCATTATAGAAAAAGACAAAATATCATATTACTTAGTTGTACTTCTACCAGGTATTAATATAATCTAATAATCACCTGGTAGTTGTCATCCAAAGTCTTCTTAAGTTACTACAACCAGTTGAGTGTTTAGGCTTTTTGTAATATTAAGCATCTTTTTAAATAGAAATTTAAGGGCCTTATTTACTTAACTTAAAATTATAGACACTCCCTACAACTCTTAGCTTATTGCTAGCATACACTACTAGCTGGATAATAGTTTCAAGAATAATATTCAGGGCTGGCAAGAGAATTCTGGCTTGAGAAATCATTTAGTATATTATATATCAATAGGAGAATGTGCTGATTTTCTGGAAGTCAAAACTCATTTGAGGGTTTTACAAACTAGATATCCTGAAAAAGAGTGATGACTGGACATTAACATTGCCCAAAGAACAGTCCCTGGAGTTCTCCATCCCTTGGAGACTGAAACAGTTTGGTAGCACAGACAGTGCTTGCACCATGTGGAAGGACCTCAGTGGAGTGTTTAAGTCACTGTTGTAGGCACACAAGAATCATGAGTCCTTGAAAGACTTCATAAACACTTTCATAATTATCTATTTCTTAAAAGAAAAAAATCTGAATCTCAGAAATACCTAAAGTTCATGAAGAAACCAGATAGCACCTTTCAGAGATCAGTGTTGATTTCAGCTATGGAACCTCTTAAAATAAAATATTGAAGTGATATTACTAAAGGAAAGCTGGAAAGGGATCAGAGGATAGTTGGGGTGTTTCTCTGCCCTTTTGTAGCCAGAATTCCCTTGCTGCATAAGATTTGTTTCTGCAGCTCTACCCTCAGGAGAAATAGGTTTTCTTAGAATAGTTAAAACAAGACTAAGAAATCTGATCTTTCCTTTTGAATGGACTGAAACCAGAAAAGATCTTTATCTAAATTTATTTTATTAAGTCATTATTCTAAATTTTTCAAGAGTGGAACTATTAATAAAACAGCAATAAAAGTATTTATTTAGAAACTAGTTTTAAAACTGTATTGTATAGAAGGAATGTTTTCCCTGTTACTGGGAACTAGTGCTGGGCATTCCCTTGATGGATAGATAATGTCTCCCAGGGGAAGTGTCAGTAAATGTTCATGGGTAAAGCCCTCAGTGTTGAGTATTCTTTCCTTGGCCTTTATGTAGCCTGTTTGTGTGGCTAAATTAAGTTCATTTAATACTCCTATGTTATCTTCTGTTATTCTGTAAAGTTTGATAGTAATACTCCAAGAATGATAGGTATATGTGAGAATAAGCATAGATGTAACGGAAAAAGTCTGATACTAAAAGTCATTATCTATTTCTCCATACCTAGAAAAGATCTTAAAGATGTAACTTGAGAATGCCCTGTATTAAGCTCAGCAAAATTCCCCGTGGAAGACCAGTTTATATGAATGTAGTGACCAAATTAACTATTTATTGATGGTTCCTTATTGTGACATTTTAACTTAATTTTTTTAGGGAAGAGAAATGGATCTGTGAATCAGACAAACTCTGACTGATAACTCTGACATATAGTGCAGTACAGGGAGTATAAGGATCAAAAGTTAGCCATATGCTGTAACTTCCAAGTCTATTACAAGTATTTATCTTTGGCCTGCAAAGAGTAAAAAGGAATTGATTTCACACTTACCAATTCACTGCTTATTTTTCAGCTCAACAGAAAGCTTTTTAATGAGTGAAAGGAAATCAATTGATAGCAGTTGCCTCTCCAGTCTGTTTAGAGATTATCTAGCCATGGAAGTTAATTCAAGAAAATATAGCTGGACCTTTCAAATTAGGGTAGTTTGACTTCATGAATTAGTCTGACATAATAAATTCATTTCAAAATAACTACATATGATCAATCATAGACTAAATCAAGCATGGTCTAAGTTCAAAGCTTGAAAGATGTGCTATTAAAGCAAACCAACAAACCTGTAGACTTCAGGAGCTGCATCAGGATGCTAGAGAAAAAAAGAAACTAATGATTCCTGGGACTTGACCAAGCAGCTCTGAAAGGAACAGTATGTGGGTATAATCATGTAAGTTTTAGAGTAAGGAATTATACAGTCTGTGGTGACTTCTCAACACTTCTGGCTTAATGTGTAATTTTGTACAAGTATTGTAATTTTTCTCTGCAAAAAAATGTTTCATCTTTGTAATGGAGGTAAAACAGTCCCATTCATGTGAACTGTTCATAGACATTTGAATTTTTCTTATTTTAAGACTAGTCAAACTCTGAGACTAAATATTGTGGGTTTTTTTCAATAACATATTTTTCAGAAGTTCAGGACTTTATTTTCAAAAAGAGTTATTGGGCACAATTATATTTATGTTTTAAATAATTAGATTTTCAGTACTCTTCAATATTTGGATGATTTTCATTCTCATTATAGAGCTTCTACAGTAATCGTGATTCAAATTACTTTTAGTCATCACATATTGTTTCTTTTCTCGTATTGTTTTTTTCACTCAAATGAGTGTAAAGTCTAAATTCTCTCATTGTACAAGTCTCTCTAGATGTACATTTGCATTTTTATGAATATATATTATATGTACCATATGCCTATATGTCTAAATATATTTATGCAAAGAAGGGGTTGTCTTGTTAAACACAGACACAAATATACATCTTATTTAAAGTCTATTCTGTGTTATTTAAGATGCTGAGGTGCCTCATTGAATGAAGTGTTCAGGAATATAGTAAAGGAAAGAAAAAGATGCTGGTTTAATCCAATGAGAAGTAATAATATGAATTGATGAAGCAGTGTACAAGCAGATTGTGCAGTACCTGTGTCTGAATTATTGAGCTTGAAATCTGATCAAAGATGAGTCTTATTGAAAGCTAATGTTTTAGAAGTGGAAATTCTTCTTTGACAAGGCAAGATGAGACTGCAATAACCTTGACTTAGACGTGGAATCAGAATGATTAGAGCCAGTGCAAATTTCAGACCCATTCTCTGACAATAAATAAATGGAGATGTCGAGTCTAGTTTCAATCACCTTCAGTAATGACCTTGAATGCATGCAAATGTGGAATTTGCTCAATGGGGACTCTGTGGCAACTCTGTGATTCAACTGTGAAATTAGAGTAGCTTGTATTTAAACTGGAATTTCACACCTGCTCAACTAGCAGTCTCTGACTTGCAACAGGAAGGAATGAAGCCCTTAAAAGCCATGCTTCCACTAGTTTATTTACATCATTTTTTTTCTCAGTTGTAACTAAATAGGCTAAAAATGTTAAAATCCAGCTGGGGGAACTTTGGACAAAGTGACTTGTGGATTTTGTTTGAAAGTTATGCTTGCTCTATTAAGAAAAAAGTTGAAAAAGATATTGCAGTCTTTGTAAATGCTCTATGAGTAAGAACTTGTTGAAACACCTCAAGTGTTCTGGTTCTTAAAAAGGAAAATGCTTCAACAGAGTATATCTGATGCATTACATTATAGAATTGTTAGAATTCCTAAAGATTAATAGATACATACTTGATTTCATGGTAAGTTCATCTATTTATTTCTTGACTTTTTTTAGAGACAATATTCTTTTAGAGTTGAAATATGCATTAGTTGAAGAGTGACACCCTAACCCAGATGCTTTCTAAAATAATCAGTTGAACATTGTCAATGTAGACAAACAGTGCTTTCACAGCCAGTGATCTCAAACAGAATTGCATGTTATGAAGTGGGTTTTTTGTGGGGCAGGACTGGCAGTTCCAGATTATATACATCCCCTGGAATTGTATTACAACAGTTTTGTTTTCTGTCTTGCCACCAATTAAAAACAGAGAACTATTGCATCCAAGTTCCACTGAACACATTGTCTGAGTCCTACCCATGAAGTTTTTATACAAGCTACTGAAATTAATATGCACATAAATTATGAATTATCCAAAATTTAGCTGAGAAGTGGAATAATTTTTAATAGGATGAATGTTCTTTTTAAAGAAGATTTAATTGTTGACTACTTCAGCTATATCCAATGAATTAACCTAAGTAATGTGCACAGTCCTCTTTCATATGGATAGTGAGCAACATTTTGTGTATTCTCTTTGCACATATTTTATTGTTCCAAAACTTTGAATTAACTGTAATGCTTCTATACATTCTCAAATTATGGCTGTATAAAACCTATACATGATACTATGCAAAGCAAAAGAATCTCCATCACATCCTGAAATTAATCCCTGCATGCAACTGAGTGAAAATGCTGTATTAAGTTTGCATGGTGAGGTTTTGGTGATGGGTGGGCTCCAGGGATGGCTTCTGTAAGAAGCTGTCAGGTGCTTCACTTGTGTCTGATGGAGCCAATGACAGGAGACTCCAGGATGGACCTGGCAGTGGCCAGGGCCAAACCCATCAGTGACAGTCGAGTGCCTCTGGAGTAATGTATTCAAGAAGGGGAGGACGAAACTGTGCAATATAAACTGTAACTGGAGAAGGGTCTGAGGATATGGGAGAGGAACAGCCTCAAGGTCAGTGAAGAAGGAGGGGAAGAAAGTGGTCTAGAAGCTGAGATTCCTCTGCAGCCCATGAAGACTGTTGTGAGGCAGCTGTGCCCCTGATACCCATGGTGGCCCACAGAGGAGCAGAGGGATGCCCAGAGGAGGCTCTGACCCCAAGGGAGGCCTGCACTGGACCTGACTCCTGTGTTGGACTTTTGGACTCATAGAGAGAGGATCCCATGCTGGAGCAAATTTGCTGGCAGGATTTGTGACCTCGTAGGGAACCCGTGCTGGAGTAGTCTGTTCCTGAAGGACCGCACCCCATGGAGGGGCCCATGCTGGAGCAGAAGGACCATCTCCAGCTGGAAGGACTCCTCTTCCAGGGGGGGAAAACTGGGAGATGTTCTACCCTGCAGAGGAAGCAGTGGCAGAGGTAATGTGTGATGAACTCCCCCTGCAGCACTAGGGAGGTGGAGGTAGATATCAGGAATAAATGAAGTTAAGACCAGGAAGAAAAGAGAGGAATAGAAGGAAGGTGTTTTAAGAATGATTTTATTTCTTATTACCATAATCTAATTTGATATGGAATCAATTCAATTAAGTTCCTCAAGTCATGTCTGTTTTGTCCATGATTGTAACTGGTGAGTGATCTCTCTTTGTCCTTACCTTGACTTACAAACCTTTGATTTCATTTTCTCTCCTCTGTCCAGTGAGGAGGGGTGTGATGGGGCCACTTTGGTGAGCACTCGATGTCCAGCCAGGGTCAACCCATCACAAAGGTCTCTGTTCTGGTGCTCTTGTGACCGTGTTTGTGTTTTAGAAGACACTTTTTTTCTAATCTGCTGGTTAGGACATCTTTCCAAACATTATGGTTTAGCTCTGCTCCTTTTTAAAAGGATTGAATTGAGAACATGTCCAGTCCATCATTAGTACTTCAAACATTTATCACTCCCTGAGATAAGATCTTGTCTATTGAAACTGTTCAAACAGAGAAGAAACCGAAACATTTCTTGGCACTTTTCTGTACTTGATATTGGATTTTTATAAGAAAAAGAAGCAACACCACACTTTGACTCATCAGCACTTCATCAACAACATCAACTTTATCCTTAGAGAATCAAATCCTGAGACATGAGGGCACTAGGTGAAGTCAACCTTTATTTGTTTGTCTTTACATCTGCCAAAGGGGAAAAAATAATTCAAGTGAAATTTCAATGTAAAATTATATTATATGGTCAAGTAGTGTTAAAACCTACAAAAATATATTTTAATGTAGTCACGAGTTCTCAGATTTTATCAATTTTTAGGACCTCAAAAAACAATTCTAAGAAGATTTGCCTGCTTTTGTTCAGCTAGTCCTTCGATTGCTCATTCTCTGATAGAGGTACCTCTTATCTAGAAAAGAGTCTCTGGTTTTTCTTCTTTGTCTTCAACATTCCAGGGCAATATCACAGTTGATCTTTGGGTTTTTTTGATTGCACTTTGTTCTATAGAGTTGACTGTGATTAAGTGTTTGTTTACAGGTTCACTTTATATTATGTACCTGTTCTTACAGTAAATCAATATATAATTAATCGAGTTTATTTTTAAACTACCTTGTTCTGTTTGTTTATTCGTCTTATTTAAGCCAACTAGCTTGTTCTGTTTGTTTATTCTTCTTATTTAAGCCATGTCTAAAAATGTGTCAGGATATCAGGATCTCTTCACCACTGATGATTCAGTGGTGAAGAGATCATCAAACTTCACATGCAGATAGGCCTATTCCCAAGGGCAGTATTTGTTCCCTAAGCTGTATCTTCAATGTAAAACATAATTACTAATAAGATTTGCTCCCTCATTTTCAGCAGAGCTCTCTACTGATATCCAGAGCCAATGATAGTGTTCTTATCACTATCCCAAAAGACTTTACTATTTGTTTAGATTTCTTTTATCCTAAAAAGCTGAAGCAAATACTAAATGCTGGCAGTGGCTATGCTTAAATTCCATTCAGCCATTGTGGATTCTTTTTTTCTTCAATAGTTAAATGTGCTTCTAAGAGGCATAAGCTATAAGAGCATAAGGCATAAACTATATAAACTATAAGAAGAAAAAAGTTACAAAATTCATCTCTTTCTGCAATTAGAGATCAGAGACCTCGTATCTTCCCAGATCATGCTGCATGTAGCAGGGCTAGAAACATAATCATCTGAGTTTCACTAAAACCTTTTAGAGAACACTTTGTTTGAACAAGATAGCATTTAAATTAATAGTCAAATATGTAACTATTGCCAGGCAAATATGTTGTGTTTTGGTACAGTTGCACAGAGTCCGTAGGCCCCAGTTTAGAAAGTGCCCGAGGCAGATGCTTATCTTTAGACTGATGAGGTCTGTTAACTTTGATAAAACTAAACTTAAGCTTTAAGTGGTTTGCTGGACTGGGGCCATAGACAGTAATTGAGTTGGATTTTTGTCTTTAATCTTTCACCCATTTGTTAAAATTTTTGATGAATTTTGTTCTTTTACACAGAATTATCTTTATTTAATGCTACTGGTTTCCTAATGTAATTATCATCCAGACTTCATTAATCATGTTTAAAGTACTTTCAGATATTCATGCATAATTTCTGCATGTTAATTTAACTTGGTTATTGGAATTTATTTAATGTCCTTAAGTACCACAGGATACTTACTGTATGTGTGTCCTGGTTAATAGACTGATCTGGTTCTCAAATGTTAAACACATTTCTATTTGTACAAAGCTTAACTATAATGACCAGAGAGTCACTTTTGGCAGTGTTTTGCATTGTAACTGCAGTGCACACACTTCCTTCATAAGAGAGGCCTACTGAAACCTGAAGTTCAGAAAGTTTCTAAAATAAACATAGAGGCTGTTCCCTTTTTACTGGGAATATTAGTTGTATCAGAATCTATTTCAGCAGTGATATTAGTGAGAAACCAGGGAAAAGCAGATCAAATAGAAGCTTGCATTTGAAAACAGAATACATTAAAGGGTAGAGAATATATTATTTATGCATATGGTTGTTTTTGCAAGCAAAAAGATTTGTTATTGAACTCTACCTTCATTTTTTCCTTGTTTGTTTTATAATCTTTCCATTGTTCCTTTCAGTTGAATGTCAAAGTTTTCAGGCAAGGATCACATCAGAGATATGTGTGCTTATGTAATATCTATCACAATGATTCTGGTTTAAAACTACAATAACTGCCCTTAAATAATTATAATCACATAAGGAAATGAATACAATTTACCAGTCTTAGGAGACAAGAGCATCCTGACAATTACTGCTGCTTCAAATAGATCATAATAGACACTGATCCTCTCCCAATAAGCTAATAAATTATTAATAGTTTTAATTATTAATTATTACAAATTATTAATAACACTAAATTTATGGTACACGTAAAATCACTAACAACAGAAAATTTATTAACAAGCTTGTGATAATATACTTTGAATATACCTTGAAATATATTTTCTTTATTTCATACTTTTTGAGTTGAAGATTTCCAGAGTTTTAGAATATTGAAACAATTCAATTGTCAGATTTTACTTCTGTTGGTTTTGATAATATAATGTAGTTCAGTTGTTTTCTGTGTGACATATTCCTTATAAATTTTCATGGCCCTTTAATTCCTCTGCCAGTGTACTTGGCCATGGTCCATATCCTTGCTGGTTCACACTACTACAGATTAATGTGATAACTCTACTTAATGATGAGGGATTAAAAGCATCTTTTTAGGAACTGCAAATATGCTTCTAAATTGTCCTTTCAATGCCCTTTAAACATTCATTTGTTAGATTCTGCATATTTCATGTGCTTCAGTGAGAGAGAGAGCAATGAGGAAATAACTAGGCAAATTTCCCCCTTACACATTTCTACACACCCAAAAATATGTGAGGAGGCAAATTCATTGGTCCAGTGCTCCATGGGCAGAGAAACCTAAGGGTATTGTGAAATTTAATAATGCAGATTGTTCATAGCCTTCTTGTAGCTATGAATACTCCCTGGTTTATGACTTATCTTAAAAAAACCTCCTTGTTTGAATTACTCCTTTTCCTAAGATGATTGAATGGGAAAAGTGTGCAGCATTATGGTAGGCAAGTACTTCTACTCAGATGAGAGTATATGCATTTAATAATATTTTTGATAGTATATTTTCAAGCATTTTAATTATAAAGGGTAGGATTTGACCCATGTTATGTCTTTACATTTGGATATAAAACGCTAAAGTAGAAGAGACACTTTATTGTTGCTTATAGCTCTCTTGAGTTATGACTGTGTCTGGGTGAATGGTTCATCCCATCAAATCTGAACCTAACTAATAAAAACAAGATCGTTTTTGTTCAGCAAATGCTTGTGCCTTGGTATGTATTAGATTCAGGCTTAACTCTGCTGAACTGTTCACCTCCTTTTCATCATTAATCAATTTAGTGACAGCATAAATGGATGAGCAACTTTTTTATGACACTTGTATCATGCCTTTAATAGCAGGGTGAAATGTTTCAGTGGGATGCTTTCTGGAAAATGTGCTGTTCTATATCTTCTATCTTCATTGTGTTTTATGCATTTAAGGGTATATGGTCAACCCCAAATAATAGGACATTTAACTGTCTGTCCCCATAAGTCAACATTAAAGACACTCCATGTCCAGTTTTCTTATGGAAGAAAGCTGTTGTTGTTGGCTACATAGGCAGAAACTATCAGCAAATTGTATATAGTGTATTAAACCTTAGAACTTCTTTTTGTGTCAGTTCCTACTGGTTTAGGGTGAGGATGTAAATGGTTGATCTGATTCACAGTTAAAAATCAGCACTGCTTTATTAATTGCTGGGTGTACAGTTGTTATTATATGAACTTAGGTTTGGTCCAGTTGGTATAATATATATATAACCTTGCAGAGCTAAAACATAGCACCTCTTTTCAAAAAAGCTTAATCTTTTTGCTTGCTTGATGCTAGGAGTGTTTTTTTCTTTGTACACGTGTGCACCTGGCTGTGTGAAAGGGACAGAGAACATGGTAGCAAGGAGAGTGTTAATTCTGGGGAAAAGCCTAAGAACTTTTTCAAAAAGGAATAGAGTTTTTGTCCCCAAAAAAGAAAAGAGGCAGGAGCATTAGATACCACCATGGCTTTGTTAAGTTTGTACTGAAATTAATATGGCTTCTGTAACTATAAGATGAAAACAAGGAAGAGGAAATAGAGAAGAATATGGGGCTTTAAGAGGAAAGGAGTAATTAATCATTATTTTAAATAAAGATTATGTGATTTTGATAATATGTTGAGTGTTAAAATAGGATCTCAGTTTCCAACAGAGCATACACATCATTCACAGTAGTGGTAGTTGGGAAACACTGCAGCCAGGAAGTGTCTCCAAATAAAATATTAATTATATTTGAAAATAAGGTCATAGCATTATCTCTTCTGTGTTTTAAATAGAGGAAAAACCCTTTTCACTTAGATCCTTTTCTTCCAGCCAGGCCAAATCAAGTGGACTCAAGTAAACATTGTGTGTCTATTGCAGAACTAAACTATAGTACATAGTATATATATTTTATATATAAATTATACAGCATATAGTGAGATGAGTGTAACAGTTAAAATTAAAAACTGCTGAAACCTCTTAGGTCTTTGTCAAATAGCTCATTCAAATAGTGTTTTGTTCATTACACAGAAAACACATAACAATGTAACAGAAATACTTTGTTTGCATTTGTTCAGGCTCATCTATACAATTAATTTTTGACATAGCTACCCATGAGT
>WBNO01035278.1:0-14801 GCA_013400575.1 Peucedramus taeniatus
ACAAGCATGACATTGCAAATGTAGTCTGAAGACTGCTGCTAATACACTTCTCTGTCCCAGTGGTTGCTGCCTATCCTTGAGGGAATTCATGCACTATTCATGCTTGTAAGTCAGGATGGCAGCCTACTCTTCTGACATTGTTTGAAAATTTAGTTTGCTTAGCAGTTAAGAAAGATTTATAGTTGAGCAGAGACTTCAGAAATGTATCAACCCCATTATTAGCTGGGGACACTATGCTCTTGTATTTTGGGTTTGCTTCTAAGTGGAAAGGAAGAGTGGAAAAACAAAGAAGAGGTCAGAATGACCTGACCTGACTCAGTTCCTCTCAATCTTTGTTCTACACTTCTTCCTCCACAGTCCCCAAAAATGTCAACAAGAAACAGTCTCCAAGTTTCACTACAAAATAACTGTCCCTTCTCAATCTGCTGTTAATTTAAAGCAAACATTACAGTATTCATGCTTGCATATGGTAGTGGTTTACTTAATTTAGCAAGATTGATAACTATCTTTATAGATATTTGTCAAAACAGATATGTAGCCTGGTACTGAAAGTGTAAAAAAACCCCAACAGCTACTAAGGAAAGGAAAAAGCAAAGCAAACCAAAACTACACTTTCCACATTCTTGGGAGGCCCTTATTTTTCTGATCCTCTGGCTCCTATTTTGACATAACTAGACTTTTCTGTCCACATGTTCCTGCAAAAACATCACAAAAGGTGTGCAACACTTTCAGAAGTGTCTGTAATTAGGATTCACTGTTTATGGGAGCAACAACAACTCAGAGGGTATGTGGATCACACGCATTTCTTTCTTATTGCATTTACTGTTATGAGTCATGGAAACGGAATGAATGGGTGCTCCAGCATGTTTTCCAAAACTGCAGCAGCCAAGTTCCTTTTGGTAGCAATTGCTTGCTTACATATGCATATTGTATGTAGACAGATTAATTTTGATCTACTTAAATGCAAAGGAAGAATATCTTGTCAAAGACAGAGAGCCCAAATGGAGAAATACCAAATATAGGTGCCTTGTGTGTCTCATCAGCTACTGGCCAAAGAGTGTATACTTTTCACCAAGCTGTTCAATCCTGGCTCATCACGACAAAACTATTTTAAAACAGTTCACCCATATATGAATGACAGAAAAGAAATTAGAGAAGCCTGATTATCTCTGATGGCATTTGCCCATTGTTACTTCCTTTTGTTTGAGTCCTCATATATAGGTTTTAATTGTGAAGCTTGGAAATTTTTGTTGTTAGTAGCTACAGGCTGCCTTTAGTCCCTGTTTTCTCTTAGCTGGCTCCACACAACCCTCAGCCTCACAGCTGAGTTCACAGCTGTCCTGTGATCTTGCTACATTGTGCCTCATTTATTTGTTGTTATGAAATATACTGCTGGAGTGCTGTTTCCTCATCTCTACTAAAACTCTTACCTAAGGAATCAAAACCACAAAAAGAAAATACAGGAAAAGAAATGACTGTATACTTAGGAGGTTTTTTTCTAACAGGCACATTTTCCTTCACTACTGCCTGCAGAAGAGATCAGCAGGGGTTGAGGAAGTCACCATATTCTGCGCAGCATACTTGAAGTACAAGTGCAAAAGCACTATCTACAGAGCTATTGCTTTGTCAGTTCCTGTGCTCTGTCATGGACTTGGGAACTCTTAACATTAAAACTTCCTTGCGTCTTTCCTCAAGTGTATAACCACTTCTCAAGTGCTCAAGAAAAGCTCATAGATTGAGTATGGGTAATCAAGGCACCCTTGAGTTTCCACCCCAATATGCACCCCTTCCTGAGACCTGCCAGCCCGAAGGAGTTCCCTTACAGTAGATGGGACCCAAGAGAAGCTTACTCAAAGGAGATAATGATCTGTGGAAATAACACTAGCGTTAGAGGTGAGGACATGTTTTACCAGAGGTTGAAGTGTTCCAGTAGCTGAAATATTTCTCTGCAGAGCAGCTTTTGTAAAATGCTTCATTGCTATAATGAAGAACCTTAATTACATGAGCAAGAGTTAAACCTAGAGTATGTAGTTGCTGGTAGCTTATCACACTTATGGGACAGTGTACCTATTATGGTAGTTCCAGATGTGTTTTTCATATGCTCATTCACTAATCTTCTCCCTCTCTCCCCTGCTTTTTTTTTTTCCTCTTTTTTTCTATGTCAAAGGTTGAGAAAATAGAGTTGTGCTTTGCACTGTCCTTTTGTGGTCATGCACAGAGGAACTGGAAAAAGGGACACACACCACAAGGTTCTGCAACAACACCAGAATAAAACAGGGCAAAAGACAGCAAACAGAAAACAGAAAATCACCATGAACAGCATATAGACAAAAAAAGTAAGAGAACTATCTGAGCATGGAGACAAGGCATAAAAAACATAAGGTAACAGCACTAGCAGACTAGCCACAGCTTTGGCCACAGGATCAAATCTGTGAGGAGAGGAGACTTGAGAAAGTGGCTCCTTCTGAGGAGGCTGACTCTAGCTCAGAGCTCCTTAAAAATGCTCCTGTTCTGGTGCTTTTGTTCAAGTCTCTTCAGTCACATTTTGTTCAATGCAGCTTGAGCAGAAGATTGAACTTTTTTTATCAGTGTATGAGGAATTTGGGAACAAGTAGGAGGCTGGGGGAGAAACCAATTGCTGCACAGATGTCTTGACGATTTTCATGCTGCAGACTGGCACAAGAAAATGGGTTTTATAGGTAAATGAAATGCATGTGTGACAATTTTCATGCCCTATATTTGCAACATACCTTGCTCTGGTTATTATTTTACAGAGAGCTAACTTTATTTTTTCTTTACTGCAGGGAGTACAGGCCCTATCTGTGTGATATATGTACCTGACACCTTCTAACAATCCAAGGTGTGCAGACACATGGAGTGAAGGGAGGGCAAGATTGGGTGATGTGTAGATTGATGGAGCAATGCATCCAGCAGTCACACTGCCACCATTTTCAGTGTGCAGGAAACAGCCAAGATAGCAAAGCTGCATGAAACACAGAGCAGCTATTCCCTTTGTAGCTGAACAGAATAATACCTTCAATGTAAATGGCTTCATCAAGAATTGCAACAATGCCCTGTAGATTGCCTAGGCAGCTTTCACATCTACTCTCAAAATACTTCTTGTGTCTGCAGAGCTGGTTTCTTATCCTAAGTGACAATTTGGGGAAGCATGCATATGGTCTTTGCTGTTGCACAAAGCATATATTCCCAGGGATGAGGGACGGGGAACTTTCCTTTCCTGGTGTTGGTAGGGAACTTCTACATGTGATGCTAGAAACAAGTTTGTCCTCATGGAGCAGCATTTCAAGGCAAAACAAATCCTGAGGCCCAGAGTGGGAAACATTCATTCACTCTGCCATTCCCTAGTGGAGAGAGACTGGAGCCTTATTAAGGGAAATTACAATACCAGAGCAGCATGAGGCCCTTGGGATTATGGCAGATATGATGTGCTCTCTGTGGGGCTCACTCCTTATGCTTTGAGCTGTTCATGCATGTTGATCCTGCATATCCTACTATGCTAGGAACACCTCTAGAACAGGAAAGATGGAGTGGGATGTGAGAATAAAGCATTGCAGGAAGACCTGAGATGAGGCTGGAAGGCTAGTTATGCTCTCTTAGTAACATTTCATGTAACCACTCCCAAAAGCAGCTTAGAGCCAATGAAGCTCAGAAAACCAATACCAGAATGTATAGCATGACCTGAGTACCAGGCATGCTTATGCATGTATGGTTTTGTCCTGTGTACATTCCTCTGGTACAGCATGTTTCAAAACCAGTATATATCATATCTAGTTCAGAATTGCCTTTATTCCACCTAGAAGGCAGTTGCAGAAACAGCTCTTTGAATTTATCTATAGAGAAGTAATGGAGATGAAAGATGTCAAAAACCAACAATGGTTTCAACAGTGTTTGCCAGGTCAGCTGCTTGCCAGGTCTAAGATGAGACAAGAGATCAAGAATTCACCCAGACTTGTTGGAAAATTATAGTATCATAGTTTGAATAATGCATTTTCTTCTGCCTCATCCATATTTTTGTGCTAACTAGGGCTTATATCTGAGACCCAAATGCAACAGAAAATGTGTAACATTTTTCTTGGTTGAGCACATATTTATTAGAACTTGTTAGTCTCTTGCTGTGGGGGAGGGAGGAAAAAGCACTGTCTCTAGTTATTTCTTTGGTTTGATCCTTAGAGATTTGGGACAGTCTTAAGGGATATGCAGAGAAGCTTTTGTATTTCTGAGGTGGTAAATATCTTAGGGCAGTAAAATGTTTCTTTTCAGTGTGTCTGGTGGGAAATGAGTAAATTTAAGTAAATAAATTTTAAAATTTAAATAAATAAATAAATAAATTTAAATAATAAATTTAAATAAACCAAAATGCCTGGGAGCAAGGCTCATAGCTAGAACTAAGGAGAGACAGTGCAACAGCAGGTAGGGCTGCCAGCAGAAAGACATTGGCAGGGCCAGTTAGGATTTTCAGCTTTAGCTGAAGTGAAAGATTAGAGCAGACAGTAATATAGCACATATGGCACTGTGTCAAACAAGCAACTCTGTTTTACCCTTTAGAAGGGAACTTTGCTGTCTTTTTTGCCTCTGCTTTGAGCTCAGGGTTCCATGGGCGCCATCACAGAGCTCATCACAGCGGTGCTAAACTCCACCTGCGCTGCCGAAAGGCACGGCCCAGAGGAAGAGGGGCTCACAGTGCAGATGGGCGCACGGCAGGAGTCCTGGGCTCACAGCTCAACTGAACCACCCACTGTAAGCTGATTTGTAGCAAAAGTTTATCAAGTGTTTGGTACCTAGTGGATAATGTCACACTGGGGTTTTTCTTAATTTACATGATTTTTCAGGACTTTAGACCGTTTTAAGGCAGACAACCAAATGCTCAGTGATAAATGGGGTTGCCCTGCGTGAAACAAGTCTCTGTGAAGCTGCACTATTCTGAAATGGCAAGAAAGCAAAGTCAAGGAGGAGGGAAAAGCATATAGGGTTTTATTATCCTGGTCTTAATTCATGTCTTTCTATTATTCTCTTGGAATGAGAAACCTATATACCAACCACATCAGTGTGCTTCTCACCTGTTCATGGTGCCTTCTTCCAGAGAGACATTCAGAGGACCAAGCGCAACAGCACACCACAGAGACTTACATGGCAGCTCCCACCACCACTTGCAGTATGTCAGAGGATCTCAGAACCCTTGAAGTTCTGCACCAGTTAAAATCACCATTATACTCCCAGAGGTAGGTCACCTGTTAATATGAATTTTTGTAGCACACATCTTACACCACCTGTTCCATGCAGTGTTGTGAAGAAAATGAAGCTTAGAACTCACCAGTTCACCTTGTCCAAAAGAGGATAATGTGTGCCCACTATATTTTTTAAAAAAGCTCTCAGGTATAAAGGAGAGCTTAATAACAGGGGTATATTGGGGTTGTTTGGTTTATGCCACAAGGTTTTGATAGAAGGGAAGACTGCAGGGATGGCTTCTGTGAGGTGATGCCAGAAACTGCTCCCAGTAGACAGTGCCAGTTTCAGCTGGCTCTCAGATGCACCCACTGCTGGCCAAAGCTGAGTCCATCAGGAACGCTGGTAGCAACTGTGTGATGGCATAATTAGGAAAGAGTAAAAAAATCCCACTGTGCAACAGCAACTGGGAGAGAGGAATGAAAATATGTGAGTGAAAGAACACTGCAGACAGCAAGGTCAGTGAAGAAGGTGAGGAATGAGGTGCTGCAGGCACCAGAGCAGAGATTCTGCTGCCCCTACTGCCCCTGGCAAAAACTATGATGAGGCAGGCTGTCCCCTGCAGGCTGTCCCCCCGAGGATGTCCACAGTGGAGCAGGTATCCAGCTGCAGCTTGTGGAAGACCCCATGCTGGAGCAGCCCGAAGGATGCTGTAATCCTGTGGAAAGCCCATGCAGAAGCAGGGTCTTGTCAGGACCTGTGGCACCATGGGGGACCACACTGAAGCAGTCTGCTCCTGAAGCACTGAACCCTCTGGAAGGGATCCAAGGAGGATCAGTTCCATCAGATCCAGGAGCAGTTTGTCAAGAGCTGCAGCCTGTGAGAAGGACCCATGTTGGAGAAGTTAATGGAGGACTGTCTCTTGTGGGAGGGACCACCCACTGGAGCAGAAGACTGAGAATTCATCTTGCTGAGGTGGAGGGAGCAGCAGAGACATGATTTAATAACCCCATTCCCTGTCCCTCTATGCCACTGCAGGGGAGGAGATGGAGAATATGGAGTGAAGCTAAGCCTGGAAAAAAAACTTAGCTAAATTAAACTGATTTCCCCAAACTGAGCCTGTTTTGCCTGTGATGGTAATTGCTGATGATCCTTCCTTAACCCTCTCTTGGTTCATGAGCTTTTTGTTTTATTTTCTTTCCACTGCCCAGCTGAGGAGGGGAGGGATAGAGCAGCTTTGGTGGGTACCTGGTGTCCCATCACAGCTGGTAAACTGACACAAGGGTCAAAAGCAGAGGGAATGGAGCTGGACAATACAACTGTTCTTCGGTGTTATGATTCCTCAGACTACATGGCAAGGTGAGAAAACTTGATGGGGAAATCAGGGCTGGAAAAGACTCCTGCAACAGACAAGATATTTAAAGTTCATCAGCAGATACCATTGTCTTTCACCTTAGCCATTTCTGCACCAAACCCACTACTGCTCCTCCTGAAGGCAGCTGCTGCAGTTCAAGGTCAGTTTCCAGTTTTCTGTGAGATTAAAGAAATTAATATCACTTAGCCTGTCATCTTCCTTGAGTCTTGATACTGACAGTGTGTCATCTGAGACTTTCCAGATTGCCATTTGTCAGTCCAGAAGGACCAGGTATCGTCCCAAAAGGGTTCTTTCCTTCAGGGACCAGGTCTGGGACCACTCCAAAGACTTCTCCCATTTTTTCTCTATCTAGGCAGTTTTACCTGACCAAAGAAAGTGGAACCTGGAAGTGCAGTAGCTGCTGTATTTTCCTTTTCTCACTCTCAAAACCTGCTGCCAAGGTTGGCCTGTATTTATGGGCTTTTATTTTGAGACCTGTGCTCAGCCTCAAAGCAGCTGGGCAGCTTCACTGTGGGTTTGGCTTTTTGGAGAACTGCTGATTCTGCAACACACACCTCTTAGTGTACTTTCACCTCCAGGCAGGCTGCGATTTTTCTGTTGCTTCCCATAACACATAAATGCAAACATTAAACCCACTTGCTGATTAAGGAATCTCAAACAATCAAAATCAATATTGAAGCATTTAGCTCTGAGGAGTACGTGGTGCTACGTTCACAAAAGCATTTCCCAATTAATCACTCTCTCTGTAAGGAGAACAGGTGGTATGTTTTTCACACCTCTGTTCTCAGAGATAAGAGGTGAAGATAGTATTACATCAGTGACAATGTTGTGTCATTGGGGCTGACTAAGAGGATGTCTTAGTGTTGTAAACAACTTCTCTGATGATCATATGCAGGCATAGAGTCAGAAATATTTGTCAAAACCATGCAAAGTTGCACAGCCAGAGAGCTCTGAGTCTTGCAAAGAGCTGGTGATACACGGTGACACTATGAGCAAAATGCCAGATGAGCAGCTCTGTCGACAGAGCTCTCAGTTGCAGCAGTCATGACTGTGACAGCCACCCTTCTGCTCTTCTTTCCTCTCTCCCTGGATGTACTGCTTATAGGAACCAGAAGTTTCCAGTATAGGAAAAAGAAGTATCCCATCCACCTGTGTAAGTTCCTGAGACTTACCCCCTGTGCTTTGGTATTTCTTTCATTGTGTCAACATGTCAGTAACAGGCCTGTCTCTGCAGAAGCTTGGCAGAGGACAGATCTTGTTCCTGCGTCTCAGTAAATGAATAATTGAGATAGATGTCACTAAAAGCTGATTCTGAAGCTGTATTAGAAGTGGAAGTTTCTTTTTTTCACCAGATGATTCTAAGTGTTCTTACTGACATAAATGAACAAAGTAAAAGTTGCAGTGACCTCTGGTAAGGAAAGTTGTTCTATCCTGCCTTAGTTCCTGCAGTCCTTGTTGAAATAAATCTTTTTATTACAACAAATTAGGCTTTTTGACAAGAATGCTGTGACCCTTTTTACTTTTCTCAGAGGATCTATTTTTTCTTATGTCATGGTAATTGCTTGAAGCAGCAGAGAACTCTCTTGTTACCCTGCTGCTTCTTATCTTTCTGACTACAGAACACAGGCAAGGGACTAGGCAATTAGTTTATGGAAAAAAAACGGATGTTTTTATATAATTATTATTAAAAAATAGATGAGTTTTTCTTTTTCAAAATGTCTATTATGCCTTGTGTGCTTGTGCATCTCACTAGGAAGCTCTGAAGTAACCTTACAACAAGTATTACTGATGAAGTGAGGGTAAGGCATGAGATGCCAGTCATTTGATTCTATGTTACAACAGCAGTGCTGTTACCCTCTAGAAGGTTTTAACCCCAAAACAAATTTCAAACCACTGCTGATGCTACTGGTTTAGGAGCATTGTAGATATTTAAGAGCAGTGTTGCTATGTTTGCTGTTTCAAGTCTCACAAATTCATTAGCTCTGGCTGCATATTCCTGACAATCCATTGAGATACGTCTATGATGCCATTTATGGTGGGAAAATTAAGACATTCCTCAGGTGTGAAACAAGAAAGAGCAGCAGCACACAAAGTCCATAGAAATAGCTCTCAGGAGTCCCAAAACCTTAAGCAGTTCACAGTGAAGGAATAAAAATGCAGATGATGTGGTGTACCTGAAATTTGGGCAAAAGGTTGTGCAGAGGAAAAAGCAAAGCAATGAAATCCTGAACCAGGGAAAAGTATTCTTAGTTCTGTAAAATCCTCTAAACTCTTTGCAGCGCTCTGATTCCAGATTCTCTAGGTCTGATTAGAAGAGGCCATTCTCATTTGCAGGTTCATTCATGGTCAAGAGGACTAGACTGTAGATTTCTCAACTGGGAAATAGTTCAGTGTGCTGCGAAACTGGCTTTACCATGAGACAATAGGGAACCTAACGCAATTGCCTATTCAGAAAGGCCAGTGCCCACTTTCTAATTACCTAAATATTTATTAAAACTTTAAAACATATTGTAACGTGAACATCAATATTGCAAATAATGGGGCATGGCAGGGAAAGGTTATGGGCCCTGTGGCATGGCTTTTTGGACAGGGCTGTGGAAATTTCTTACTTAAAGAGCTTAAATTTAGAAGGCATGTCTGTTCCCGGGAGAACTTTTCATCATGGGTGTGGATAGCTTTTCTCAGTGAGAAAGCTATTCAAATGAGCAGCTGCACATACTTGATCACAGTTTTCCAAGCAGTGACAGCTCTGATTATTGTATTGATAATAGCCAGCTCCAGTGGCCCTTCCATGAGCTGACTGTGCTGGCATAAGCTTGTTATATGGGGGCAGGGAGCAGGAGGACCTGACTTTCTTCACAGAGAAAAGGGCACTTTCCAAGTGCCCCCTTTCTTAGAAAATGTGATTTGAAAAGGATTTTCTTAGTGCAGTATTGTGCAAATTTGCACTTGGAAAGGCAGCAGTGTAGCCCAGGAATGTGATATAGATGCCTCACTTGGTGTGTAGAGAGGCTGGGGGAATCTGGGGCTGCCTCAGCTGCCCCTTGAGCAGGGCAGCTGCTGTGGTGGCATGTGTTGGCTGACCCTGCAGGCCCACTGAGCTGGGGGCACAGCATTTGCATCAGGCTTTACCTGCTGCAAGCACTGAAAAAAAATAGCTGCAAGTCCCTTGCACCAAATGGCTTTGGCACTTTGGCTTGGGATGCCATGTCTGTTCTATCAGTGCTGCACTGGCCACCACATTGCTGTGGGATGGATGTTTTAAGTGCTGCTCCAAAAAGGAGGACTCTCACACAGCAGCTGAGAAGTGCCTTGTGCTCCCAGAAATTGCTAGGAGTTCTTAGAGACAGAATTATTATGTCTCCTTATGGCACATGCATTGCAGACAGTATGGGCCATTGCATCTATATAGATCAGAAAGTTTTAATTTTGCTCTATGAGACTATGCAAATGTGTTGTAAGAGGCTGAAAATCCTACTTAAAATTGTTTTAGTAAGCAGTCATCTTCATATAATTTCACAGTTCAAGGTTCTATAAAGCTATTGTTTTAGCCACAGTATTTCCTTCTGTCATGTATTTCCAGTGCTCTGGTTGTGATTCAGAGAATAAGCAAGGAAGCTCTTAAATCAAATCATGGCCTGGCAATTTAATTCCCTTCAATGGACTGGGCTGGGTGCACTTTGGCAGCCTCTGAGGAAAACAGCATCTGTGCAATTGCAGTTAGATGTAAGCAGATAGAAATGGGTGGTGGGACTTGAATCTATAGCAGTAAGTCCAAGTATCATCTTGATTTTGTCCAGCTCCAGTAAATGAGTTTGGAAACAGACTCCTGAATAAGTTTCTAAAGAGATGTGAAGCTGCATGGCCATCTATTCACCATCCTATATATGTTCACAGTAAGAAAAATAGTTTACATTTAATACGGACTTTGAAAATTGTCAAGAAGAGTCTTATTTCCCAGCTCTGTGCACCATGCAGCCCTGTTGCCCTGGGCTGCTCTATTGCCCGTTCTGACAGATCCTTATTATGCCAGCTGGAAAACAAACATTGCAACTTACAGAAAGAGTAATTGTCTTGGAACCTACTACCTAAAACAGTGAAAAATGAATAAACCTTGCTGCACTGGGCTCTGGTTTTTGCGGCTGTTGCCAATAGCTCCTTCTTGAAAAGGATGCCATGGGGAATACACACAGTGCTTGGTCATCTATCAAAGTTTAGCCTTCTCCACCACTTATTTTTCTTTCTTTTCACTCACTCATCATTTATCTCTGCACTCCCCACTGTCCTACATCCCTCCAAACCCAATACTGCTTACTGAAATGTGATTTTTTTATTCCTTATTTCCACCCTTGGAAACGTTTCTTTCCACGTTTCTTTCCAAATCATCAAAAAATGATTTACATTTCACTGTAAATGTGAAAACTAAATGCTGCACAATGCCCCCGTATCAATGCATTCCTGCTTAATGCATATACCATACATGACATTATTTTTAATGTTCCAGAAGGTGGAATTTTGACAAGTGAAAAAATCTGCAGAGTGCCAGAATGTCCATTAGCATCAACCACTTTGAAATGGTACTCTTTTCCAAGGTGTATGGTTCTTTGAAAGTTTTATTGATAGTGTAAAGATGATTTCCTAAGGAAAACTTTCAGAATAGCCATTTCCCTAGAGATACCACATTTCAAGAAAGCTGAGGACTTCAATTTCAAGCTGTACTAATTTTCCCCCTTGAGGCGATGTTTTAAGAACTGGCCTTGCACAACAACAGCCAACCTCACATGTTGGATGAGGGATCACGGTGAGTGACAGCAGCTGCAAAAGATAAACCCAGACTCCTCTGTGGTGCATCAGGGCTCCTCACACCACTGCTCCATCAACTGGAGTCATTCACCTGGAGCTTCGCACCAGGAAAGGCACAAATTTGATATATGTTTATTTTGCCTGGCAGATTATTTCAAATCAATTAGGACCTACAAAGATTGATGAGAGATTTAAAGAACTGAAAGCTAACAACCCCTTCCCAGAACTGAAGACATAGTAATGGTGAAACAAAGCATATTCCTGGGAAACAAGGATATGCCAAGGACTCTGACATGCAGAGCACTGGTAGAAGGCTAGCATTCCTAGAATGCTGACATTAATGTATAAAGCTTTCTTACTGCTTAGTGATGTTCACTTCACTTGAAAGAACTGATAAACCAAACATAACACCCTACTTCTACTTTCTGTTGACAGGCTCTGTTACTATCTTGTATATAAAATCCATTATCAAATTTCTTGAAAGACACCCCCAACAAACCATAAATTTGTCTATAGACAATGAATGCTATAAGCTCACACAAATGCTTAAATTGCTACAAATGAATGCAGCTTTTGCATGACAACTTAGTTATTCATAAATGGACCATTCTGTATCATATTGAAGGAAGCAAGTTTGGTATTCAGCAATTTATTGCTAACTCAACTAGCACTTTGAGTTTTCCAGAGGCTTAATAGAAAACTTGCTTGAAATCTGACTTATCATTTCTCTTGTCTTGTGTGAAGGTAGAAAGTTACTTCTTGTGCAGTGCTGACAGATGGAATTACCACTGATAGCAGAAATGAATCATACAGCATGAGGGTGGCTGACTCTTGGTGATGATGTGGTTGTTCCTCTAGCAACACGTTCAACATGCTCTGTGCCTCCAAACCAAGCAGAATACTCTGGACAAAGCTGGTGAGCACAGTACATGGAAAAAGAGCTCTGAAAATGTGGAATTAACATTTCCAGTAGATGTATTCACCACTGCAAAGCCTGAATGTTCTGTTTTGTGTGGGTTTTCCTTTTGGTTTTGTTTGTTTTTTTTGTTTGTGGTTTTGTTTGGTTTTTTTGTTTGTGTTGGTTTTATTTTTTGTTTTGTTTCTTGTTTTGCTGTTGTTTTTTGTGTTTGTGTTGTTTGTGTTTGTTGTTTTGGGTGGGTTTTTTTTAATTCAGGAAAAGTTTTTCCATAGCCAGGTTAAGCTATCAATGTTCCCTGTAACAGATTATCTCTGATCCCATGACACTTACTCCCATGCTCCCATGCTTACTCAGAATAAGCATTAGGAACTGAGCCAGGTTGAAACTAACCAATTTGGCCACACAATCCCAATCTTCCCTAGAGGTCAGTATCCACAAGTTAGCTGCCGTATCAGTGTCAGGGCTAGCGTGGACTCTAAGGGTAGGCAGATGGAACCAGTCCAAATCAGTTTCACTGATGTGCCTTTGAAGTAATCCTACTAATTACCAGCAGAACCTCTAATGTCAGTCAATGAATATGCACTTACAGTGAAACATCTGGTCTTCAGATATACCTTTGTAGACAGTTTTAAGTGTCTATAACCTCAGCATTAAAAAAAAAAAAAAGAAAGAACCCTCTAGTTTATTGGTATCTCATGGATTTATCTCCATCTTTATTTTACTTTAGAACCCTATTTCCCTCTAGCTGCTTTTTTCCCCTCAACTGGCAATTTAATGGACTTGTCATGAGCTAAAGAATTCATTATCAGTCTTTAGAATAATTTGGCACGAAATTTAAAGCAGTAAGTTAGTGCTTAAGGAATAAACTTTGAGAGTGTCAAATATAAAAATTAATTGACCCAAATAGAGAGTAGGCAATACTGTGTCTTGCAGGTACTTTTAATGCAGATGAGCATATTATGATGACAAGTCTTTTACTGACCACCACAGTAATCTGCAGCACAATCAGGAAAGTAACACATATATGAGTTGCAGTCAAAAGGAAAGATTTCCAAAATATTTTTAAGACACTCTCCCTTCCTTGCAGAAGCCCCTGGCATACATGTTAAATCAATGCAACAATAATACTGATATATTTACGGGTTAATCCATTTGGCAACAAAACAGTCAAGTGCCGTTTAAAAAACTCAAGCCTATTTATTGACACTAATAGGTTACTCTTTTCATCACAAATCTGTCTGTAAGATGCAAGTGTTTTTCTAATGCAAATATAATTTATGGAAAGGAAAAAGGGTAGGCCACCAACTGAAAGAAAACATTTATTGAATCAAAGTCAATACTTTCCTTTTAATATCTACAAGCCAACACTGAACTGACTTTATTCAAGAATGAACACAATGTACAAAAAAAGTATGTCTGTTATAAAAATATGTCAATTTTTTTCCTGGCTATTGAGCTGAAAACATTTTGGCAAGTGCAAGATAGGTTTGGCAAGCAAATTTAAGCTGCTATTACCAATAACAAAGATCAAATAATTTTGTAATAATTTCGTAGTATATTTAAGAGTCATTGTTAAAGTGGCATTGGAAATGCTAACCCCTAAAAAAAATATATGAATCACTGCACCGCCAGGTATTTATGCATCCAGACAATTTAACATCTCATCAGGAATCAGTATCCTTATCAGTGAACACTATCCAACCTAATTTGAACTATTCAACCAGATAAGTGACATCTACCACTGAAATACAACCTAGGGAAGGCAAACTACCTCCATAGCTGTGTATTTTATGCGTTGTTTACAAACAGAGAGAGAAGATTAGGTAGGTTCATACATATTTAAATCAACCAGACAGCTGTTGCAATGTGAATCAGGGAAAGGATAAAAACAGAATAAAGAATCATTTACGACAACAGTCGCATGCGTATTTGCATATAGAAATGGATTTGATTAGGCTCAGTTATGCCTTATTTGTTTAGATGGTTTGGGTTTTTTCTTCCCCTCATAACAATGTAATGTAACCAGGCCTCAAATAATTGACTTCTCTAAAACCACCAGCAAGAAGCAAAAAAAGGGACCATTTATAGAGATAATCTGAAAACAGTGCAATATTAAAATGCAGTTTCACAACATGTGAAAGAAACATGCTTTGGAACCTGAGCAAAAGGCATTTTACTGACTTAGTAAAAAGTCACCCTGTATGTTGTTTTCATTGGCACCTGTTCTGCCAGATTAGTATGTCGCTCTTAGCAACTTCCATGGCCCTAAATATTTAGTACACAGAAACTGCCAACTACTTAGAAAGGTCTACTAAACTTTTCAGCCAATTTTGCAGGCAGTTTGACATGCTGCTACTGGAAATGACTGTACAGGTTGAAATTAAGGAAAATTGTAAAAAGAAAAAGAAGCAGCCAAACATGTTGCTCTTCTGTGTAAACAGACTAAAGCGATTCCACAACACTTAGATACGGCACTACACTGGTTTACAGTCTCAAGGTCAGCTCTTTCAAAATAAATAT
>WBNO01035370.1:0-15732 GCA_013400575.1 Peucedramus taeniatus
TATTAATATTTTAATATTAATATATATATTAAAATATATTAAATTTTAAAATGTCTTTGTAAGGTATTTTAAAATTTAATATATTCCGTTTTGAACAACATCCTCAGAGTCTACAATAACCAAAAGCTTAAGGGTACATTAGAAACAGAATATCTAATGCAAATATCATATGTTTTGTAGGCTAGAGAATTTGATCTTCTTGAAGCTTTTTTTAAAGGCTCAAAGACAAAATACATCTTCAAGATATGTTTGAATAAGGACGGACAAGTAAATTTATCACACATGCCAAAGAGATGTGTGGAATAAGAAAGAAAAAAGGGAAGTCTATTAGGTGATACAGATGAATGCCCACTTATGACTGGTGTCACAAAACAACATGACAGGTGAAATGAGTTTTTGAACAGCTGAGCAGTATTTCTCTCACTGTTATTAATGCTTTTTCATGTTTTTTAGACAAAATTTTAGATGTTGTTGAAAAATATCCATCAAGTACAGTATTGTTTGTTTTTGTTCGGGTTTGTTTTGGTTTGCTTTGCTTTGTTTTGCTTTGGTTCATTTTGTTTTTTAACTGCTGAGTATCTCCATTAGTCACTTACTTTTAAAGTTTATAAGGGTATCCCTGGGGCCTTGGCTTTCCTTTAACTTCTTGTTCTTCAGCCTGGGTAGAGGAAGAGCTTTATCAGTTTACCATTTTTCATCTTCTCATGACCAAATACATAATAGCTAAGTACTGATAACTGTAATTCTTCAGTCAGTTCAATGTCAGACGCTTTCATTACAATTTCATCTGACAAGCCTCCTCTCACAAACTCTGAAACTGGTCTGCAATGTGAACTGGTAGTCGGTAAATGGGAATGATGGAGAGATTCACTTCAAAAGCAGGCTTTTGATAGCATTTTTATTTGAATTTTAAATCCCACTCCAACAGAGGGATAGGGGAAGAAAAATCTCATTTCCTCATGGAATCATTTTTGCAATGTGAGTGTTCCTATCAGCAGATAATGGTGGATTTTCCTTCTCTAAATAGTTCAGGAATTCCTGAAACTGAGGATAAATCCTTGAGTTCCTTATCTCAGCAGCAAGTTTGTCCTCTATCTTCACTAAGCACAGCGTTTCTCTAAATATGAGGCAATGTTTAAGTTAGGGACTAAGTCATGTCATTCTTCTTTACTTATCTTGAGTGCATCTATGATTGTCATTTATGAAGGACACTTGTAGAGTTAATCTCCCAGCAGTCCTCACAGCCTGTGTTTTGGCTTAAAAAAGCTGCTCTTCTTGAGAGTGTATACCGGTCTCTTTTTTGAATGAGGCTAGACTAAAAAAGGCTTTGAACATCATCCAATGTGTTCCAGCTTTTTATGGTCATCTAGTCCACAGGAGCAGAGTACAGCTAAACTGAAGTAAAAATGCTCAAAAATATAGTGTGAATGTTATTTCCTCTGAAATAACTATTTCACTTTATGATATTGTGTCACACTATTTGTTAATATAGACAGAATCATATCTGAATTAAGTATGATACTGTCTAATTTCAATGGTCAAAATTCACTGATCATGATATGATTATCATTAGTGTTAAAATAAATCAATAATTAGATTTAGCTAGGCAAAGGTAGAGGTTTTCATTACATCCATTTTTACTGTATCTAGATATGTTTCATGTGGAATAAACCTCAAGCAGTGAATTCTCTACTGATTTCAAAGAATTCCCAGACATATCAGGTTATAGAAATACCTGTTTGTGGAATGTTTTTTCTTATATACTTTATAGAAATGTATCTCTCTATATTTAGATAGACGCACTTAATTAAAAATAAATGCCCACTTTTTTTTTCCCCTTTGCCTGCAGATAGAAGCAGGGTGAGCAGAACTGATTGTTTGGTTGTTTGGTTGTTTGTTAGGTTGGATTTTTTATTTCTACTTGTATTTCATGGTGGTTCTTCCTGAAATAAACTTTAGTAATATAGATTATTTTTCACTCAGTTTCACAATTGACAAACTGAGGAAAGAATGTGAGAATTGTATTATTTTCTAGTCCTGATTAGAAAAATATTTTTCCATTTCATAAAATAAAAGAGAAATCATATAGTTTCAAAATATTGTATTACTTTTCTGATGTAGAATCAAAGTGACACTTTTGGAGAATGTATTTTTCTTTGTGAGAAGGTTGTGATAGATACTCTCTCAGCCTACCCAGTGCCCAGACAATAACCCACTGGCTAGAACATTTAACTTGGGTGTGGGAGTAACCAATCTGCTTGTTTATGACAGATTAGGCTCCCACAGACTCCATCCCACATAGTAGGCAAGATTCTTGCTCACCAAATTATAGCATCAGCCTCTTCTAAAATGTCAAAATCTTCTTTGGCATATCTTCCTTTCTCTATAAACAGCAATATGGAAGACAATTCTACAGTATAGAAATAGGATTGATTTTTAAGAAGAGGGACCATATTCCAATACCTGCTCTGATTCAAAGCAGAAATTAGATTTTAGCTTTTGTATGTCCCTTGAGTATTTTGTGAATTTTTACACCTGAAAATGCCCTAGCCTCAAACAATGAATTGAAACATTTCAGTGCAACTGTCTCACTTTTTTTTACCTCTTCCTAAAAGTTGATTACTGTAAAGCCACC
Source organism: Peucedramus taeniatus (assembly GCA_013400575.1). Classification (NCBI taxonomy): domain Eukaryota; kingdom Metazoa; phylum Chordata; class Aves; order Passeriformes; family Fringillidae; genus Peucedramus; species Peucedramus taeniatus. Next base: position 2,636 of record WBNO01035370.1, read on the forward strand.
CCTCCCCTTTGATGGGCCACTGTGATATCTGACTCATTTCATTGTTTACCAAAATGGAATCCATGGCCATTATGCCTGCATTATTTTGTAATGTCACAACAATGTAAGTTGATGTGTTTGAATATAACAGTGCAATTCACTCCAGAAAATAAAGTAGATCTGAGTTAATAGGGAAGTCTGGAAGGGTTATGAAAATGAGTAAGTGATAATTCTAAACTTTATTAACTGGTATGTATACCACAATGTTTTATATCCTGGAATGTATATTATTACATGGAAATGTGATTAAAATTATTTTTTTTGTATGTTTCACGGTGTATTCCAGCAAAGGGGCATTATATTACAAAATATGGATAAATAGCAAAGTGCATAGGAAAGAACCATTATAAGAGACATTGAGCAAAAGGTCTTCAAAGGCAAAACATCTATCTTTGAAAAGATTGTGAATCAATAAAAATTTATTTCTACAAAATATAGTGTTAACACTATTCAGAAAACAGAACAGAAATTCAAGAAAATATCTTACAAATGCATAAATAAACACTTTTAAATAAGTCAATACCTACCACATAATAGGATCCTTAAGTGCACTGAGGATATGAAGAACATATGGAATGAAGACAAATTGCTCAGTCCTATAATTGTCATTTCTAGTTTCAGCACAGTGACAATTGGCAGGAGAAAATTAAAAATTAACATGGAGTTATGATTAAGAAAAATAAAACTAATATTAAAGAATACTGAAACTAAACATAGTTCTTTCCAAAATGCCAGTGTATATAGTTTTTTTATTGCTTGAAATGGCCTTGACAGAGCTAGCTGACGTGATCTTCAAATATAGTTATGCAATGAAAAACACAGTGATAAATTGCCACCAATTTGGGTTCAAAAAAAGCATAGAGAAGCCGTTTCTGAGCTTAGTTAAATGGCAAGGGAAAAGAAGATGAAAGAAATAATTGGTATTTTTTCTTAGACTTTTGACTCCTGACAAACACCAAGACCCATTTTCAGCCTATTTCACTGGCTTTATGTAAGTCTGAAAACCAGCAAACCAGCTGTGTTTCCCTTCTTAGGGGAAATTTCTGTCTACAGAACTCAAAGTGGCTGATAGGGCTAAAGCTACAAAGCAATGATGCCCCTTATGTGAGTTGTCTTGGCCAATGTAAAAGGCTGTTTTTAGGAAAAAACTGGGGTGCTGGACAATGAAAATGCAGTCCAGGATGTCTGTGATTATTAAATGCATATTTATATTATAAGTACGTCTTCATCATGCAATTTAGTCACCTGCTATAATGAGAACTGCAAATATGGCAATTATTTTCTCTTAAAAAACAACAAAGCCCAGCAGTGTGAGGCCTGAGTTCTTCAAAACACAAGGACTTGCAGTAATTTCATTAATATTTAATTCATGTAGGGAACAACTGCCAGTCTCTCTACTTCAAAATCTTTAATTTATCCTTTTATTCCACTGGCATGTTTTTAAAACAGAAAATGCCTCTTTATGAACGAAGTGTGCATGGGAAATTTTCAGAGACGAAAAATCATCGTATCATTACCATCACTTTTATGCCCAGCTAGGAAAAATACACTGACATCTTCTTGGCTGCCCTCCTGGAATGGTCTTGTCACTTTCATTCTCTGCTTGCAGAGAGAAAAACAAAATGAACATAAGCCTACAAGGCAGGGAGCCACACAACCATAACCCACTTTGAGCAGAGGGAGCTGGAGGGAAGCCCTGTGCTGGCACTCAGGCCTCTGGCTTGGCACAAAGGCAGGGAGCCCGAGTGCTGGACCTGCCGCTCACCGCCTTGGGGGTGCTGCCCAGGCCCATTCTTCCTCTGTCAGAATAAAAAAGGCACTCATTGGAATCTTCTGGCTAAGACACTGTCAAACCAGTACTTCGTTTCATTTTGCCCAGAAGTAAAACTCTGGAAATCCCAGTTTCATGGGGAGTCTATTTTTTTAACTCATCTTTTGTTTGTTTGTTTGTTTCTTTGTTTTCCCCTTTGTTTGATTCTAATCTTCAGTTGGATTGCGATTATAGGGCTTTGTCTTTTTCCCTTTTTTTTTTCTGTCTTCCTAATATATAGGAGTCCTTAAAACATCCAGAGTTTTGTTATTTGTTTAACTTAATTTTCTTTTGGAAATTTCTTAATTGTATGGGAGTATACATAATGTGAACATATTAAATGATATGTACGCATATAATATAAATACAACGTGTATATATATATAAATTGTATTTATTTAAAGAACTTTAAAAAAAGTTAAAGTTCTTTAAAGACACACCTTAATGTTAAAGGCATACCTTCATGTGCATTGATGAAGGTTGTTATATCCATACACAATACCATGTAGTATCTATCTAAATAATTCTTATGGTGCAATGCATAGTCTGACACAGTTAGTACAACTTTTGCTATTGGTTTAACTGAGGGCAAGGTTTAAGAATTTTATACTACATCTGGAGAAATAATGCTTTAGTTTAATAAATAGGAACAAAATTTAGGGAGAAGATACTTGTTTATATTAAATAGAAACAGAATACACCATACATTATTTGATACAATTCAAACTACAAGAATATTTTGAGAAAATTTCTTCTCGAACAAATATTGGCAACTCCAAATATTCTGGGTCATTTCACAATTTAGGGAAATTTAGATTGGATGTCAGGAAGAATTTCTTCATGGAAAGGGTTTTTAAGCATTAAAATGGGCTGCCCAGGGAGGTGGTAAAGTCATCGTCTCAGGCAGTGTTCAATAAACAACTTGATGTGGCACTTTAGTGCCATGGTCTAGCTGACAAGATGGTGATTGGTCAAAGGTGGGACGCAATGATCTGAGACGTCTTTTCCCAGCTAAATGATTCTGTGATTAAGGACTATTTCAATGCTGATATTAATAATTGTAACACTAAAAGGAAAGAAGCAGAAGACACATTTCAAAATGCAAAATGAAATGTTTAAGTCTTGCTAACAGGAAGTATTTATTTAGAATCTAGGAAATGGAAGAGTTTCAGATAAAAGTTTTTGTGGAATGAAGCATGATTTCCTCTAAACTCCCAGTGATAAAATTCAGATTGATTGGAGGAGAAAGTTAGATTTAAACTCTGTCATTGTGAAGGCATGCTCATATTTAGCTGTTTACTGTACTAAATATTTATGCTCTATAGAGAAAAAGGATAGCTGTCATAATTATTTTTAGTTCCATCTTTTGTATTGTTGATTTGGGCTTTTCATGTGGGCAGTTCATTTTGATTAGGAGTAATTTTATTCACATACATTATATGAGTAATTCCAGCTTATTTTTATCTTGATAAGCTACAAGTGCTTCCGCATTTTACATGGAGTGTTAACATCTGAGGATACTGTCCCTTTGTATAGCTCAGCAGTGGTTAAGAAATATCTATCATCATCAAAGTAATAAAAATATATTTATTCTTATAAAATTCTGTTACTTTGGAAGTGATGAAACTGTTATTTTTACATTTGAGAAAAAGCTTATTTTTGTTCAACTATTCTTCAATATTTAATCTATTCAGAGGAGGTCTAAGATTAGATAGATTATAAAGTATTATCAATAAGGTTTTATGGTATAAGAAATAGCCCTGTCACGCAGTAAAGTGATGGGAAAAAGTAAATATATTTTTCTGCCTACTTTTGTTATATAGTTTGTTGCTTAGTGTATTAAGAGAATAAGGTGGAAGTAGGGAAACTAAGTGGGCACTACATGTTGAACACAGTCTCAGCTCTTTATTTCTAAATTGCCTCTTATAGAAATGTGTAGATGGAAGTCTGTGCTTCTTGAGATTATGACATAATTTCACAGGATCATTATGGAAAATTGTATATCACTTGAAAATAGCTAAGTGCTTGCTTGATATGAATAGCTAGAAATGTTAGGCAGCAAGTTGAACTCAATTTGAACTATATGGCTATGTTTAAGTCAAAGAAGGATCATAGTGAAACCCAGAGCTAACAATCTAATGATAGTTAGAATAGACTAAGCTGTAGCTTAAATATTGCTTAAAAACTAATAGCTAGAGTGAACAGTCCATAAACTGTAACAACCTTGTTATAACATGGACTACAGAACCCCCACTGAAAGCAACCTAAAAGAAGATTGCCATGTTATGATCCCTTGGTAATGAAAGAGCAGACCAACGAAGAGTGAGAAGAATCTAGATCCTAATACTATTGGATCCAGACTGTTGCATGAGGGATGGGGAGTTTAGATTGTAGGAGTAAAGTTGCCAAGGGATTTCTTTGTTCTGGGTCCCTCTTGTGAGGCATCTCTCTTGAGCTACCAGGTAACAAAATTGATCTGTGCCAATGAATCTATCTGGTGGAGGTAAGAACCTACTGTCAAAAATCTCTATTAACAATCATAATGGTGCACATGAAGAGCTATGAACATGCTGGGCACACTATGAAAACCTTGATTACCATTTTATCATATTCCACTTACATTTGCAGTACGGCCCAAGAAGATATAGTGCCATAGCTAGAAGGGTACATATGATTTATTATCTCTAGGCATTCTGTAGGGGCAATACTAGTATTTGAAATTTACAGCATTTCTCTAGCAATCTGATTAGATTATGTTAAAGTGTGAAATAATTATGAAAAAATATTTTGATTTTTTGCTGGTAGGTGACTCAGGTCCTACATTTCAGCACTAGCTGTAGGCATTTAAACCATCAGAGTACAATGGGCCTCAAGCTACTTTCCTGCCTGCCCTGGATTCTCAGAAGTCCTTGGGACTGCTGTTATCTTTGCTGAGTTGAATGTGAAACATAATGCAAAATCTTACTTTTTAATGTACATTATACTTTTACTATTATCAAAATAAGACACTAAAACAAGAAAAAATAAAGCAAAATTTTGCAGTAAAGCTATCTTTACTATTGCATTGATATTGCAGCCATTGATACACAGGCTGCAATAATCAGAAAGAAACAGGTGAATCTGAGTAATTGAGACTTCTTCAAATAGAACCATAAGTCATTGCAGTATTTAGTTTTTTTGGTTTTATTAATATTTTGAAAATTTCAGAATTTGACAGGTGGATCCACTGTGTAAGACCATAGCAAACTGTTTCTTTAGCATTTTTTTGTTCAAAAAAGTCCTTTTTTATTCTCAAATAACTTGAGGTACTACAAATTCTTGGAGGTAATTTTGTTCAGCGCAGTACTGCGTAGGAAGAAAAAGTCAGCAAGCCGAACAGCAGAAATAAAGTCTAGCAAGCAAGCTTTATTATTTTCTTTAGAAAATAATATTTCGCCTTTCAGAATTAGGAAGTATTCACCAAACTTGTATTTTTTTTATTGAGAAATATTTTCTATGTTTGTATCCATGATCTATATAGAAAACATTTTTAACTGGAAAAAACCCAGAAGGATCTTAATAGAATTCATTTTTTGGGAAATCATTTACATTTTCAACATCCAAAAAGTGCTAGAAATGCAATATAAAAAGCTGGTTTTTTATTAAATATTACTAGTGATATAAGGAAATACATTAATGCTAACCTGTATAAATCATAAGGCAAGAATGCCCATCTTCATTAACAGTCTGACCAAGGACTAAAAGCAACACAAAAACAAATTTCAAAGTGATATACCTGGAACAAAAATCTAATTACTTTACTTGTATTAAAAAAAAAACAAAACAAAACAAAAACAAAAACAAAGATTGTAATGTTTGTACTTCTGTACAATTTTAGAGGTTTGCTTTCTTCTTTGAAGAAGTCTCCCAAGAAGAAAGTATTTCCCCCTTCACCTAAAACAATCCCCTCTTGCTGATTAACATTGCAACATCAGAAAACATAAGGCAGCTCTTCCAAACACAAGAAGTGGAGCATGAAGTACCAAGCCTTAGTTCATAGGGAAAAGTGAACATTGAAAACCAAGTAACAGTCCAAATTGTAGTTTAGAAGTTCTGGAAAACTCCATAGGGCTCTCTGAAATGTATGTGTGTGCATGTAGAATCACTAGATTGTATTTTCCCAAACCATAAATGAAGGAAGTTATCATGCATAAGATTGTTATAAAGATTAGTAAAATGCTGTATATGTTACTTCGTAGTGACTGGTAAAGTTGCTGCATGTATAGCATTTAATTATATTTATATAATTACCTAATGGTTGAAGTTGGGGTGTGGTTTAATCCTCCTTTTCAAGTACAGCTCTTGAATATCTTCAAGGATGGAGACTCCATAACCTTCCTGGCCAACCTGTGCCTGTTCTTGGCTACCCTCAAAGTGCAAATATGTCTTCTGACATTCAGATGTAAGATATACTGTTCTACTCTGTGCCCATGGCTCTGATCCTGTCCCTGGGAACCACTGAAAGAGCCTGGAAGTCTTCTTTGCATCCTCCCTCCAAGTATTTGCACACATTGATGAGGCCCTTTCTGGGCCTTTTTATTTCCAGGATAAATAGTTCCAGCTGTCTCAAACATTCTTCATAGGAGAGATGCTCCGGACTCTTAATATCTTCATGGTCCTTCACAGACTGCATCCTGTGTTTCTGTTTTACTGAAGATCCAGGCACACAGCATTTCAGGTTTGGCCTAACCAGTGCAAAGTAAAGGAGAGGGATCACCTCCCTTGGCATGCTGACAATGTTTTTCCTAATGCAGTCAAGGGTACAGTTAGCTGCCTTTGACAAAAGGGCCGTTGGTGGCTCATGTTCAACTTTGTGCCCACCAACATCCCAAGGTCCCTCCAGCCTTTTCAGTTGTGCAGCCTCCAGCATATACCGGTACTTGGGGTTGTTCCACAGGTGGAGGGTTTTGCAATTCCTTTTTTTGAACTTCATGATGTTCCCATAAGCTCAATTCTGTATTTTTTTTCCTAGCATATTTATTTTATTATACTTTGGCACAAAACCAAACCAATCAACCAACTAACCAATCAAAATTTGATCCAGTCTTCTTATTTCAGGTTATTCAAAGTGTTAGTGTATGTAGTTCCTTTTTCAGGCAGCACGTAGAAAGAATGAAGTGTAAGCAGACTTAAAATATAATTTTGAATCTTTAAAATATAAATTTCCAAACTAGCATTTGTTATTGTTTCAAGATATTCACACTGAATATCTGAACAGCGATATATTTAATCATAGAGGTTTTAAGAAAACTACATAGCTACAGTATAGGGGGTCTTAAAATGGATTGTGCATAAAAGTGCCTCTATTGCAACTTCTGTGATCCTTACTGCTGCTGAAGAATTTTCAATATATTATACTAAGGTTTGGAAAAGATACCCCAATGATAAGTAAACAATCACACATGACAAAAAAATATTCTACCATTGAATGCAGTCTGGTCCTTTGTGGGAGAAACAGATCCTAAATTATTTATAATTATATCTCATAGGATATTAATAAATACAAGATGGTATATTTTATGGAAGTGATGAAGCCATAATCATATCCAGCCTCTTCCCAGCACCATGCAATTAAATTATTACTGGGGATGATATTGTGTAGTCCAAGTCTTGTGCAAGAATTGTGCTTAAAGGTAAACAAAAGAGAAAAAGAGAAGATGTGTAAAATTTAATTTTCAAAGACTGAGTAGATCAAACATTCTTTACCACTTTACAGGCTAAATAGAAATTCTAAGAAATCATAGCATGAACAAATCTGGATCAGGTATTTTTAAAAAAGTCTTTAAAACTTTGCTATGACATAAATGACATATATATTTGAGCAGTGTTAGTCTAGAAGATTTTTTCTTTAATACAGCTGACATAAATCTAAACTTTTCAAATTGAAGTAAAATATTTGGGCTTCTCTTAAAAACATGGTAAGTGATACCAATTTACTTCAGCCACTAAAGAACAGTTACCTGTCAAAGAACACACTTCCAGTAATAAAGGTTTGCAATTTTTTAATATGCTTCATTCTTCTTTGAGCCACTTTTAGCATTGGAATAAATTATTCAGCTTTGGAAGATCCACTTATGTTCACAAACACAGTTAAAAGAGAGTTACTTTGAAAGCGGTGACATAGCTCACATATTTTTAGGTCTTCCTTCTGAAAACAGATACCTTTTGCCCTTAAAAGTCTGTACAGGTTTTCAGTAAATATCCACCCATTATTTACTATGATGAGAACACACAGAATAAAAAATATTACAGAAAAAAATTCAGTGGTGTACACAACCTACTATCCAACAAACTTAAAACTTGTTGAGCTGAAAACCCTTTGAACTCACTCCAGTCTTTATGCATTAGCAGTTGAACCCATTCTTAAATCAGAATTTATGTGACTCAGAAATAAAAATCCACAAAATTCTGAAACTTAATACTTGGCAGACCTGAATTGCAATTTATTATTTTGAAAGCATATATGTAGACAAATTGAAGGTAAGAAAGACAAAAAAGGAAAACTATAAAGAACTCATAGCCTATGGAATAAGAGTACTGCACAGAATAGAAATAACTCTTTCATTAAGTTGTGTCAAAGTCTAGAAGTGGGAATTTGGAATAATTTCTAAAGGTATGGTGGAAACAGAATAGGGGCAAGGCAGGTACTGTGTCAAGCTGAACTTGGGAGCATGGAAAATGGGGCTTGAAGTTAATAAAAATATTTAGTTGAGTTATGGTTTGTAGATTCATAAACAGCAAAAACAATAGACATATCCATGAGGGTGGTCAGCCATCTCTGGGTTCAAGTTGTTCAACCCAGCTGCAGCCATAGATTTTGACATGTATAAGAGTCAATAATTATTCACATCAGAAGATGACTAAGACAAATACATCAAAATCTGGTACAAAATTCTTGTCCCCAGCTTTTCATCTAAATAGGAAATTATAAATATGAGGGGGAAAAATATTTTGAGAAGTTAATTATGTTAATAGAAAGCTGGCATAAGTAAATACATTCCAGCATAAAGTCAATCCCAATGAAATAACCCTTGACTTCTTAAGATGTTTAATCCTTTTTCTCTTCCATGAAGTTGAGGGCTTTTCCTTCTGTCAGATGCTATCATAAATACCTTTGAAGTTTTGAAGTTTCTTTGTATTTTCAATTGATTTCTGAGGGTTTTTCTCCTGGAAATCTCCTTAGCAGAAGAAAATAAATACCATGTTTCATAAGTGAAAAATGATGTTTTTATTTACTTGGCCTTCCAGTTAGATGCTTTAGATGCGTAATCGTTTTACTACATCTGTAAAGACAAATTACATGTTTAGAAATCAGGCTGCAGATGTGTTTATGTGAATGCCACATCATTATTTTTTTTTGAAGAATATCAGTCACTGAGGTAAAGTGAAACTGAAAAATTCTGCAGTGCACTAGGTATGCCACTATGAGAACTTACAGAAAATGTTATAATGTCATATCTACTGTATTTAGAAAATGAATCGATAATGGAAAAGTCAGCATTCTGTTTTCTGCACAAAGCATATGATTCAACATAATATTATTCTAAAACCTAAGCAAATTTTGTCAGAAAATGATACAAAAATAACATTCTCTGAACTGGAAAGGAGAGTAAATATATTCCCTTAAAAAAGGAAAATTCATTCTCTTTTTGTTTTATCCTTAAATTTTAAAATTTTCATTAATAACAGTTTTTAATACAGAGGTTGTATTCTTCTAAATTTCAGTTTCATGGGATAGTTAAGCATATTTCCAGATATACATTTCCAAAAACAACATTTCCAGATCCAAAATTAAGACAAACTTTAGGGAAGAAAAGTGTTTCAACTTGCAATCAATCTGTTATGGCTTACAAAGTAGTAAGACTTGGGGTCCCCAGTGACTTTTTGGCTCACAAAAGATGAGAAATATTAAATACTTAGTTTAACTGCCTTTCCTTCAGAAATCAGAAATACAATTATTTCATTTCACAGGAGGATAAAATTTGGGAAAATAAAGCCATGAGAAGCTCTCAGAGTTAAGAGTGTCAAATATAATCCTGTTTGAAAAACACCAACATTATTTTAAGGAAATAAAATCCTAAAATGGAGAAAAAGAGTGAGAGATTAATAAAAAAGTTCCCCTTGCTTGTGATGAATCCTGATTTAAAAACAAGTCAGGAAATTAGTCTATTCTGCTATGAAAATTTACACAAGAATCATTGAAGAGTTTTGTGTGTCATTCCTAAGAAGAGGAGAAGCTGTAGACCGACAGTCCTAGGTAGAGTGTTTATTTCCATCAGAACTTTTCCCCTCAGTTTTTCTGTAAAGCCTAAAAAACTTTACACTTTTTTAAGTTGACTTATCATTGGCAAATTGATGGTTTAGATAAAGCAGCCTTGTTGGAATGACTATGTAACAGAATAGATACATATCTGGAGACCTGTGATCTTCACTTAAAATTTTCTAAATAAGTGACTGCCTTTCCTGCACAGCCATTTTGCTTCTTGGTGGCACTCAAGTTTTTATATAATTTTATATAACAGCTGTTATAGATCCCCCTCTGCCAAAATGCACAGACACATGCTTGATGTCAAATCAACTCAGTCACCATTAAGGTTAGGAATCACCAAGAGATAAACAGCAAGTATATATATTTTATTATCATAATGTTATAACTTGTTGTAAATTTTTACAGCCCTATACTTCACAGAATAGTATAAAAATCTGCAATGACTGCACATATCATTACAGGATTTTCACACTTTGAATTCAGGAGCTTTAAAATATATAAAGGTGTTTCTGTATATCTTAAAAATTCTCCAAAATAGCATTTTGTAAGTAATTTTTTCTGAGAAAATTCAATTAAAGTGCATAGAATAACAAGGAAGTGCAATAAGAAACACTGTTCACATAAAATACTGAAGTCAACTTGAAAGACATGAATTCCAGAAAGGTTTTGTTTTTTACTCTAGAAATTTATCAGTGTGAAAAATTAGATTGCTGTCCTGTGTTCTCATTGCTTGAGCTATGCTCTTTTTGTCTAAGACAGCAGGATAAAATTAATAAATAATATTTTTTCACCAGTTTTGATTTTATTTTGTGTTTTGGAATATAAGAGATATTTTTGCCTTCCCAGTGTGTATTTTAGTTCTATGGATGCATCTGAGATATATGCTTAAAGTAATCAAACCTGCTTAACTATGGGTATTAAAAGTGGATTGAATTCTTCTGGCCAGTGAACTGATGTCAGGCTCACATAAATGTCTCATTCCCCAGGCCTGTGAGTGGGAAGTTAACTTTCAGCAATGCGTCTGAGATCAAGCTTCATGAGCAAAGCCATCACTTGTTTACAAACAGTTTCACATTTGAAATATTCATTGATTGATTCATCTTATTTTCTTCTTCTTACGTACTCTATATTTTCCTCAGTAACTACAGAGTGTGAACAATTTTATCAAGAAGATAGGACAGTACAACATCAAACACTTGAGGTCGTTACAGCAATGTTAATTAAAAATATAATACACAACATTTTAATTTAAAAAATTTCTGAAGACAAGGAAAAACATTCTAGATACTCATGGTGTATAAGACATTATATCATTTGAGGAAAGAGGACATGGATTATTTTAAAAGTTAAATGGATTTTTGTCCTGGTTTAAGTATATTGTTCTAGAATAAACAAAGCCTACTGAAGAAACAGTTCTCCATATTTTATTCAAAAGGCTTCCTTTTATGTTTTGTTATCAAATACAGGATTAAGATAACAGTTATCATTAATGGGGTTTGTTTGGTTGGTTTCGGTTTGACAGCACTTTTTCATCCTGAAGCCCTTCAGGACTTTGTGATTCACGCTATGCTTTGAATGACACGGATGGAGGCCAAAGGCTACAATTAGGACATTAGTATTTACTAGGATATAATAAGATGGCTAAAACTGCTACTACCACTATTATCACTACCATCACCAGTTCTAACAGTGCTAATACAAAACTGCCACACTTCATAGCCCAGAAAATGTGATTTTTGTCTTAGCAAGGGAAATCCTGTTGATTGCCTGAGGGAAGGATGGGAGTGTGGTTAAAATATTTTGAAAGTAAGGCCACATGGACTCCAGATGGATAAAAGAAATCATGACCACAGCCAGGCCAGTTCTCCTTTGGGGTATTCCCAGGGCGGCTGAGGGCTCTACCTGCCCTGCCCTCAACAACCTCCCAGGCTGGACCTCACCAGAGACAGCTTAAATTTCAGGGACCATGGCAGGCTGAGGCTCTTGTTGGGAAAAAGGATGGGCACCAGCACCAGTATGTAGGTGTGCTTGTACAAAAATGAGAACTATAAAGTTTATAAAACTGTTTCAATATGTAATTTGGACTATTCAACTATTAAAATATTAATTGGGCTAGCCATAATTCCTTAGCTCCCTGTGTTTGGCACATTTGTTTTTTGAAGGTAACAAGCTTTTAAGTCTTACAGTGGTGTTCCTGGAGCTGCAGGTAAAGCAGGAGAAGGAGAAATCACTGACACCAGCAAAATGTTAAAGCAAGCTGAAACTTGCTCAGACCATGGCACATCCTGAGATCTTGTAGGACTAAGGCAGAGCTTTCTACCTTTTACTAAAACAACAAGAATTAAACCGTTGAACTAAAGAAAAAAAACAAATTATAGTCCCCACCCCAAAGAGTTTATTGTCTAAGAAAAGAAGAAATGACAGACAGATAAACAGACAGATGGGAGACAAACAGGGAAATGGTCAAACTGCCTCATTCAGCAGGGTAGTAAGTAGTCCCAGCGCACCATCTGTCTTTCTGTTGTCTACTCAGTTTTTGACTTGTTTTGGATTGTCTTGTTCTCTGTATGGAGTAGGATATGGGCCACAAACATATATTTTGATTTGAGATATGACAAATAACTTAAAACAAGTCCTGGTTTAGTCCCAGGTGCTGTAGAGGACAAAGCAATAGCATATTTCCTTGAAAATTTAACAGGAGGATGGGGGAGATTGGCATCACTAAAGGATTGGGGGCACAAAGTGACATGTTAAAGGTCAATGTGTTTAAACAGTATAAGTTTATGAGGGGAAGATAAGTGCTGAAGGACCTTGAGAGAGGAGAGAAGCTATTTGTTGAATGTAACAGAAAATGGTGAGTCAGGAATGAAATGAGGAAGGTGGCATTATCAAAACAGGTGCTAAGTTTACAATGAAAGTCTAAATAACAGGTTTAACTTG
>WBNO01035453.1:0-14231 GCA_013400575.1 Peucedramus taeniatus
ATTATTATTATTATTATTATTTTGACACCACCATACATGTTTTTTTCAGAGATAAAAGAGATGTTGAAATAAAAAGAAGGCAAGGCAGTGGAAAAGATAGACAGGAGTGTAAACAGATGAGAAGAATTCTTGCAAATTTTAAAAAAACTATAAATGCTTTAGTTTGCAGGTTCCCTCTACAATTTGGTGTTTTCCTCAGACTGGTCAATAGTTTGTAATGACAAATACATGTTTCCTGACACAGAGTAGTGGGAAAGTTGCTTACTTTTGCAAAATGGGGTTTAAAACTGTCTCAGGAGGTAATTTCATAACCATATATATTAAAATACATGTCATAATTAGAAAAATATTAAAAAACAATGATAAAGCTAGCACAAATTTGAAAATTAATACTGGAATAACTGCAAAAGCAATATTAAGGGTCTTTTAAGATTAATATCTTTAGGGGTAAACATGTGCTTCATGATTTCTAAAGCAGCATTTTCGAATAATCCAGTAACAAAATAATAATACAACTTCATTAAATTCCTATAGAAGTTTTGTCATCAACCTGCTTTGTTGCTAAAACTTGTTTCACTGGTGCAAAAATACAAAAATTCACTAGTTACTATTCGTCTGTCACCTATCCTTTCTTAATGTGTCCCAAATACTGCAGAAATTCACCATGCCACTCTTTTCTTTTACTGGATATTTTCCGTATAAACATTGATGTTCAAGCATTAATTAAAACAATGAGAATGCTTTAAAATATTACTTTTAAAATTAACTCAAAGAAATAAAATTAGTTTCTAATAAATTTAATTTCAATAAGTTTATGTCAATTAAGTATAGTACATGAACCATTGTATCTGAGATCAACATTTGGCATGGCTTTACAATTCTTTAAAAAGTACAGTGAAAATGCTCTCAAAACCTGGATTGGTTGGTTTAGCTTACTAACTAGAAAAATTAGGAAAAATTACCAGGGTTACAAAAGTGTATCTTTGTTCCATTGTGGATATGCTACATTGCAGAAACTTCCAAAATTATTTGTGCTAAAATAAAGGGTATTAAAAAATAAAAAATGCTACTTTTTTAGGAAGATGACCTTATAAAGTGACATTCGAAGCCACATCCACCTGTGGCTATAAAACATGTGATATCCCTTAAGACTCTTGTTCCTAAGGCTATGTTACACCTCTTACAGAAATATCAGTAAGTAGCAGTAATAGAGGGATGTAGGGGATTCTTTTCAGTTAAGTTTTTTCTGAAATGAGCCAATAAAAAAAAAAATCAAAATTAAACAATCTACAGGCTTTTTTCTGGGTACTATAATGTACTAACCAAAAAAATCCAAATCTTAGCTTTCTAACCATATCAGACATGAAATTACTTTGATTTACTTGCTATTAAACACTACTAACTACTAACTATGTTTTAATGAGGACCAGAAAGCAAAAGGAATTATAATGAAGTACTCTGAGTTTTATCTTTTGGGGCAATCTCATTTATGTAGGTTTGGTATTAGATGTGAAACTCAGGACATTCAAAAATTTTTCCTCTTGTTTATGCTGTTGGAATATAAGATCTGCTCATATTAAAAAAAAATCATAACAGATTGTAGGGGTTTTTTTCTATTTTCTTCATAATTTCATGTTGGCACATCCATGAAATATGACACAATAATTAATTAGCTTTCAGGATAAAATAAGAGCACAAACTTTCTACACTGAATGCACATGCAAAAATGCAGAGCTATTTTCAGCAGCAGAATTCTAGCAAAATGTGTGGCATTAAATAATGAAATAAACTTCAAAATTGTGTCATAAATGTATTTTAAATTATTACTTGCCAGCCTAAAATGATGCAAGTTTCATTACTAGAGCTGTTGTATTATTGTGCTGCTATGCATATTGACAGAGTATAATTTTACCATTTAGAGTACTAAGCCAAAATTTAATTTTATAACATCATTTCTTATTGGCAAGAGTCTCCAAATTTTACTGCAGAACAAATTCTAGCATGTGACACCAATTCAGTGAATACTCTATCATTAGTGTTCCTTTTTATCCTTTCTGTGTGCAAAACTTTATGGATGTTTATAAAACTATACTGACAAGGCATGATGGAAACAAGACAATGTCAAATATTTGTTTCTGATGTGACACCCAGCTCTTCATGCCAGAAACAATTTTCTTCAGAGCTGCTGAAACAACGTATTACAGTCAAATAATGTCTTTGGTAAATGCTTAATAGACACTGGAGCATTTCTATGTGATATACTTCTGGCTCACTTGTGGAAGAACTGCTGTATTTATCATTTTGAGATTTGTCCAGCAGTACTGTGAAAGATAAAATGGCAACTTACACAGGCCTGAAAGGAGAGAAAAAAAATTCTGTAATACAAATGATGGAATAAGCGGGCCTCCATAATGACCTATTATTTGGCTGGTTGGTTGGTTGTCTTTTCTTCCCTAAACCAAGAAGTAACAACCTCTTCCAAATTTTTGGTACTCTTTTCAGAAATTTTAGCTGCACAAATTGTGAATGTGTGTTTTTGGTGTCAGTAATATTTTGAATAAATAAGTTTTATGGGGTAATTAGAAATGGCCTTCTATCTGTTTTAAATATAAAGCATCTAAAATCCAATGCCGTATTTACTTTCCTACAATTCAGACTTACACTGAGTTCATTTAGGGCAGGATTAGATCTAAAGTTTTAGATCTTACACCTAGACCATGAAAACACTTGAAGGTACATGTGTTAAAGCTGTTCTTAACTCTACAGTGAAAAGAAAAAAGTACCTCATTCCCCACATTTTCATGTAGTATAGTTGCTGATTTGCCTTAATGCAAAGAAAAAGAAAACAAGCCATCTGGAATACCTACCTGTTAGAAACTACTTTATCTTCCATTAGCCTGCAAAACGAGGAAACGTGGGGGAAGGTGTGTGTAGGAGGAATAAGGATGGGACACTAATGGAAAACTCTGAAAAATCAAGATATACCTTCCTTTAATTAAAAAGATTGAGTTGGTTGTCATTTTGCTGGTTCCCTTACTGGGACCAGAAAGTCTCAACAGAGGAGATGGTGGAAGGCTTGACAACTCCAATCATGATCATGAGGGGATGACTCACTACACTGGGAGCTAAAATTCAGTGTGAGCTGTGTTGAGATTTTCATGGTACATCAACGAAAACCATATATTTGTGTGTGAAAAATCTGATTTTAGAAAGATCTGGAGGAAACATGTATTTCTTCTATTTTATGTATTAGAATGTATACATGCATATTACACACTAAAAAAACCTGAAATATTTCTGTTGTAGAAGAAAAGTTATGAACAATGACAGTGGAATCCAGTCTAGTCAGAGATACATAAATGCATTTTCAATAAAGAAGATAGAAAATCCTTTATGTAAAAAATTACAGTGATAAATAACAGTGTACATGATATTGTATGTGTCTGTTTCATATAAAGCTTTCTATCTGATCCACTCTGCTAGCAATAGGTGGCTTTGGAACAAAACTAGGTAGTTTTTCAAAGATGCACTGTCAACTGCTAGAACTCTATATGTAATTAATTTTGTATTAGAATTCTTCCTATGCAAATTTTACACCAATACTACTTAAAAGAACACAAAACCCAAACAAATAGCAGTTTATTTGTATGTAATTTAAAATTTCAATAGATATAAGCAAGGATTCAATATTCTTCATTCTAGTGGTAGTGTTGGATGGAAGTTTTTCCATATTTATAAATAATTAGATGTCCTCCATTGCAGCAAGAAAACAAAGAAGGTTAATGTATAGGTGTAATTTAGCAGATTCTTACAGCTTGCTGTAATTCCCTGAGCTTGTTAGTTGCATGTCTGCATTTTTTATTTCCTTTCTCTCTTCCTGCTGCTGCTGCTGCAGTTAGCAGAACAGAGCCCAGTTGTCAGTCCCAGTAGTGAACCAATCTTTGCCATATGCCTCTATTTAAACTTTAAAGTGAATAAACAATCTCTGCCTGGCTTAATTAAGAACCTCAGTATTCTGTTCTCCAATGCTCTTTACTTTTTTTGTCTTTTTTTTTTTCTGATAGATCAGCCAAATTATACAGAGTAAAACACAGAAACCTCTCTTGAAGAAAACCAAACATTTTTTTGGTAGGCTCAATCTTAGTTTTCTGTTTTCACATGGCAGTCATTCATCCTCTTCCTTCAAAAACTGCTCTGAGCAGCATTCCATAAAGCCCATCAACATTAATCTATCATATAAAGTGCTAAATGTGCAGAAGCATGAAAGCAGAGGGTTGAAGGGGTATGTTGCACCATAGGACAAATTAACTTGGCAGTCATATAATGCAATATGTGTCCAAGCTGCATTGTTTGTTTTATGGCAGCTCTCTACATGGGCTCAAACGAGAGCAGGGAATGAAAGGCATCCTGCCATCCAGTGCACCTGTTCAGGCAACTGAGCTCTCTCCCATCCTTCACAGAGGGGCTGCATGGCTTTGAGGTGTTCAAGGCAAAGTTGGAGAGTGTTTCCTTTCTGTTTATACAGCGCTCTGCAACCTATCTAAGCTCATAAAATAACAGGACTAAGCATAAGCTTCTGCTCTTCCGGTACAACATTCTTGATTGCAGAATTTTAAACACTGAATTAAAGCAAAAGTCTCCATTCCACTGCCTGACAGACATCAATTGTTTTCAATTGAAGTTTTCATCACCACTTGAGAACATTGATACTATTTGACCTTCCCTGAACCATCTTATTTACTTAATTCTGACCTGGAATCCATGATGATTTTCAATTCTACTAATCTGGTTTTCATGCAGGTGTTTCTCATTGCATTTCCATTTAAGAATATCAGCAGTGCTTTAGTAACAGTGACTTTGTTCAGCTAAACAGTTTATGACAGCTCATGCACAGAATTTTTATCTCTTTACATAAAACCCCATCAGTATTGCTGGCTCACAAGCACACCTGGTAAAGCATATGTTTTTGATCTTTAAGTATATCTAGGCAAGCCAAATGAAAGAAAAGGATAAGCTTGAATCTATGAGAGATAGCACATCCAGGGACCAAGAATCTGTTTTGAACTTTCAGAAAGCACCTAGTTTTTGAAATATTTTTGTGTTTATAAATAAGGAACATAAAGCCTATCATTGACATTTTTTAAGGAATCCAAAAATTAAATTCTATGTTAAACTTTCTGCTCTCTATGTTAAAAAGCATTTTAGAAAAACTGAATCTAGATGCTATTTAAAGTCTTTTCAGTGAAGAGGTTTTGGAATAATATATTGTGCAGAGCACCACCAGCACACACACAAAACCCACAAACATGCAAACTTCAAAGCTCATAGATTAATTGGTTTTTTCCACCATGTAATTTTAGAGTTTAACATAAATTAAGTTTTTCCACAAAACTAATAGTAGTGACTAGTTCAATCCAAGAAAGTGGAATCATGGAAATTTCAAAGCAAATTAAACAGGAAGCTTCCAGATTACTTCTAAGTCTTGCCAAGTTTTTGCATAACAAAGAGAGGACTCTTTCCCTATGGAAATTCCTTTTTTAGAGGTTTTTATCCTTAACCAGATGTTATTGGTATAATTTCCAGAATGATAAGCCAGCTGTCAGACAATAGACCATATAACATGAGTGGATGAAGTAAAAAAAAGGCTAAAATTAAGCAGCATTTGTTTCAGATAACAGCAATAAGCAGAAGTTAGGCCTATGCAAACCACTCTGAATTTTCTATGGCTTAGAGATTTTCAGCTCAAAGCACAGATTTAAACATATTCTTACAAATTTGTGGTACATCATATCAACAACCCATACATCAGTTCAAATTGAAAGTGTTTGAGATTATGAAAGTTAATGAAACTTTAAAGTACAAGAGAATTAAGCTTGAAGACAACAGCTGGTAAGTCTGAAATTTATTGAGAAAAGTTTATGATTTTACTGTTCTTGAATCTGAACTCTAACTCTAATTCTCCCTGAAATCATACAGCATGTTTAAAGATAATGAGATTGCATTGTTCTAGGTTTGCAGGGCAGTTGACAAATTCTGAAGCAATGATGCAGGCCATATTCCAAAATCTCAAATTATTTCACCTGTCTGTATTTAACACCAGCCTCTCACTGTGATTTTAAACATCCCTTCACCGCTTAATCTTCACAGGTTTTTGATATAGAAGTGAAATCAGACCATAATTTTCTGGTCTTATCTTCAATAAAATCAAATAATTCAAATAACAATTTGCACTGCAACAAGATTTTTTTGTTCTACAAGCATTTTAAAGGGCTTTGCAAGACTTGGTAGGACATCCCTATCTTTTAAGAAAAGAGGAAATAGAGGTAGTAGATAAGTAAGTACACAAGACTCATAGTAAATCAGAGGCAAAGGATAGGACAGAATCTAGATTTTTCCATATTTCAGCCCTCTTATTTTCAGAAAATAAACACTCTGTGCTTCTGTCTTTTCTGTTGTATCTTTTTATTTCATGTCACATGTATTGATGAATATTGCACAACCTGAGTATGACAGCCCTTCTTTTAGAGAGACAGATACCAAAAACTACTTTGTATTACTGGCAGAATTTATCAAAATAACCTTTCTTACTAAAAAAGTGGAAAAAAGTGGGTAATTTTTAAAGCAATTTCCTGTGCACAGAATCTTATGCTGTCACTTAATGATGGGTGCTCGAAAAGACAGTCCAGTGAAAGCCACACTGCATTCAGAGTCAGAAAGGCAACTGATGGCAGAGAGATGCCATTTTGGAAAACACCTACTCAGCTTTATAAAGTTTCTAAAGCTCTCTCTTCTAACTACAAAAGCAACCTTAAAGAAATACCTTTCTTCCGCTTTACATATACCAATTAACTTTGGTAAAGGAAAATCAACAGTGAAGTTCCTACAGTTCTACCATAAAAGTGCAAGGGGAGAAAACAGGAACAGGAAATTAATTTGGATTAGTCAGATTTCACAACTCCTGTGAGACCTGATTTCAAGCATGCAGAATACTTCCCCAGATGACTTCAATGAAAGATGAAGATAGCCCTTGAGACAATGAGATCCAAAGAGAACACTATTTACATACAGACCTTAAGGAATAATTTCTTATTTCTTTAAAAAATACATCCTTCTGCCATGTATTTAATTTTTGAGGCAGCATCATATAGCATATTTAAGTCAGAAAACACAAAGATTAATGACCTAGTTAATGAAATCCATAGATATCTCCATACCAATGCTGTGCTACACAGGTAAGACCAAGCAAGGACAGTAGAGAATCCATTTTGCATCACAACACATAACCACAAAGTACTGGCAAATGTGTTCTTTTCCCTTGGTTTAAGCAAAGCAACTCTATTCATTAACATCTTTTCACTTAGTATGACTTGTGTGTATTACACTTAAACACTCAGCTGTCATATGAAATGATGGGAGCTGACAGTTTGGAATTTGAAAAGTTTGACTCTTTTTGAATGTACTAAATGAACAAGTGCTGTCTAATTTTTGTTGAACTGAGCCCAACAAAAATCCCCTACAAGGATGCAAGATTTTATTATACCTTTTCAAGTTTAATATGCACAGTGAATATTCAGAGCTTTTCAGCTAGATACTCAGTTAATTCTATGACTAAGAAAGATGTCATTAGGTAGGCTTCAGGCAACAGTGAGCTACAAATGGAATTCCTTCCTTATTTTCTGAAACTCAGAGTTTATGATCCATATCCAATGATGAATGGTCTATAAACTCTCTTATGGTCTTTAATTGCATAAACTTTACATTATAGACTTACATAGCTTGTGAACATTTTTTTGCTACAAGATGTGAAAAACCAGTAAAAACAGAAGTTCCCTCAGCTCTTACACAGAGTATGTAATTCTTCAGTATAATTTGTTCAGTACTTATATTCTTTGTTTGAATTTGTACTTTTCTGCAAATGCTGAGAAATAAGTCTTTACTTTTTACATCTTAAAAGTTTACATGTTTAATGCTTAATTCCTGAAACCCATGCTGTCTAGTTAGCACTCTGTGTTCTGTCAACATGAATTGGTCCCAACCCTGTCAAACCATTTTACCTCATAGCTGCTGCTGATATTGGTGTATTAATAAATGGCCTCCTATACCCTAGGAGCAGCATGCATGCTTCCTGAGCAGTGCACTCCTCCACTGGCTTCTGCTGACATTTTTCCTTGTTTTAGAAAGCATTAAATAAATAAGGAATAAAAGTTGACATAATGTATTTGATAAGTATTATAGAGAAAAGAGCCTCAGATAGATTGCCTCTATATACCCTCTATGAAGATAAAACACAGCCACCTAGAATTTAGATTTTGAACAGTAATTTATATGAAAACAAAAAGAGGCTTGTCAACCCAGGTTATTAGTAGAACCACAGGCTGTGTCTCCTAAACTGATGCATGTTTTGCCCCTAAATTACTGTCCACTAGCATGGCAAGTAGTTGAACCAAGTGCTATACATCACATACATCTCCTACTATAAGAAATACTGATAACACTGCTTTGATCCTTGGCTCAACCACTAATCAAGCAGAAAAGTGTTAGGAAAAAAAAAAGAAAATACATAATTTCAAAACTGAAATAGCTATATTTGTTACTACAGATGCTTTCAGCTTGGAGAAGAGAAGGTCCTGAGGAGCCTTTTACCATAGCCTTCCTTTCCTTGTACCTAAAGAGGGCTACAAGGAAGCCAGAGAGGGACTTTTCACAGAACATATAGTGATAGAACATGGGGGAACAGTTTTGAAAGGAATTTTTGAATGATTTGTAGACAAACATAATGGTGTCAGGAAATTAATTGTGTGAATTGTAATGATGTTATTTGTTTCATTCAACTGTATTGAAAAATCAACATAAATCACAGTTATTGAAATTAGAACCATCTCATACAGAGAAATGGCTGGTAGGATTTTTTTTTTCTGTCATGTTTTGCAGTTCTGCTTAATCTGACTAACATCATATCTTTAATTCCACATCCCTTAACAAATAATGTCATCCATATTAAATAGCTGTGAGACTCACATAATTCTGAGTTTTGCAATAAATTTGCAAAAGATATTATTTAAACTTTAATAAACTCAAAAATATCATTACTATTACTCCTATATACACTTTCAGCATACTGAACTAATGTGTATTAGGCAAGTCAAATAAACAAACTCCATCTCACAAAAGATCTCTTCAGTATCAACTATCATAATATTAGTAGGTATGGCAGTAACAACATGCTTGGGGTATTATTTGAAATAAACATGCCTCAGTATTGCACAGAAGACAAGCATGTTGTACTCACAATTTAATTCTCATGCTGCATCAGAAAACTTGAATGTTTCGGTTAGCTACAAAATAATTTCAACCTTTTCAGCATGTTAACCAATTATTTGCAACTCTGACTTAATCTTCACCTAGATCACACACTCTGATATTACGACTGGTTATTGACTTATTAAATTTCTGCCAATGAAAGTGTTTTTAAATACTCCTATATATGAATGTATGCATTTTAACAATTCTTGATTTCTCTTTTCAGTATTTAGTAAATGGAGTTGGCTTGCCTGCTAAATCATTTTCATTTAGTTAATCATTTTCTGTAATTAAATGATCTCCAATGATTCAGGAAATGAAGATGTGTAATAAACTTAAGGAAATTGAACAGTCAATAACTGGGATAGATGACAGCAGTTAACTACTGCATGGGGAGTTAAAAATTCCCATGCTCTATCTAATTGTGTGCTTCCAGCGGCTGTCTCTTCTAACACAGTGAGAATCTACAATGTGTTGAGTATGAATAAGTCCATAAAAGCAGCTGCATTTTGGGCATCTCTCGCCCATGGTAGGCTAAAGTAGAATCAGGATTAAATAATTACTGTAGAATTTCTTTTCTGCTGCTCTGAAATCCTTCTCTGCATACACTATTTATAAACATAGGTCATGAGGGGGTATTCCCATTCCCACATTCCCATCCTAAATTGCTGTCGCCATCTACATCCTTTCCCCAGTAAAGAGGAGGGCTACTGGAGCACTGTACTGCAGGATTTCCTGTAGATCATGTACAGTATGGAAGGAATTGGAAGAAGATGAAAGAATAACATCAATGGAACACGAGGGAACTACTCCAGGTCTCCCAGGCATTTCCACAAAATGTCATAAATCAAACAAATGTAAATGATTGGAAGGAACATGCTTTAGTCAAGGAGCTATTTAGAAATAAAGTGTCACACATTTTCCTATACATGCCTGTACAGACTCCAGCCTGGGACCAATCCCATTTTCTCATGATTTCTATTTTGGAAAATAACAATACAAAATTGAATAGGCACTTGTGTTCAAATATTCTTTATGCTAATGACTCCTCAATGTTTTGCACAGTTGCGTGACATTAAAACAAATTATTTCATTCCTAATATAATGTATTTGTAGTAGGACTAATAGTAGACTTTCCACAGACTATTCTAAGTTTGCAGTAAAACATAAGGCTTATGAAAGTCATCTCCTTTTAGTTTTTTTTCTAAATTTTAAGATCCTAATATTCCCTAGACAATATCAGGTTTACCAGTTCTTTCATTCCTTTTTGCTTTAACAATGTCTACCTATTATAGAAGACAGCAAAATAAATTAAATTATAATTTCTAGCAATGTCAAATATTGCCATTTATGCAAGTAATATTTACTATATATTGGAATAGATGTGATTGTATTAAAGAAATTAATTCCTGGTAACAAACAGAAGAATGGCTGAATTTCACTGTTATGTTTGCCATAGATAAATTCTGTTGATTAAGTAATCCTCTGTATAAGGAAATCATTAATTTAATTACTATATATGTCTAAAAGACACCACAACACTGCCTCAGGAATTCCAGAGCTCCTAAATAATATAAAAATCTGCCTAGAAATCAGAAGATGCCCCTTTCCTTCCTGAGCACCATTCAGTTCTGCCAGCTTACATTCTCACAGGAGATACTACATGAAGCCAGTAGCCAGTTGTAAAACTGCCAGAGAAGTATTATCTTACACTAAGAGGGGCCAATTCATTAAACTGAGTAATTTTTTAAATAAAAGTCTTAAGATCTATACAACATGTATCAAGACCTCAAAAATAATAACAGTATAAATGGCTTGTTTTCCAAGACAAAATATTTTTCTTGTGGAAGCATTAAAATATAGGAAGTGTGAAAATGTAAAACAGTTCAGTGTTCCAAAGCCTATTTTTGATCTAACTGGACATTGAAAAACATGTTGCAACACTGTCATTTTTTATAATTCCACATTTTAAATACACTCAACAGATAGAAGAATAACAGCAAGACATAACTCCACCTTGGTGCTCTCTTCCCCCTTTATCCATCAACAATATTCAGAGAAGACATTCTGTGTGCACACACTGCTTCGGAAGAAAGGCCATCACTCTGTGCCAAGCTAACACATGAGTGTTTAATCTGGACATATAAACAATACGACCCTTTCAATAGTTGTAATTTTTTAAAAATTCTGTATTTCTTCTAGTTTCATCTTTATACTATTTTTCTTTAGCAGTGCAGTGTAACTGCTTACGCAAATGTGCAGGCTCTTGCCTCCTTAGCTTCTATGCTTAGACCTGAAAGGATCTGGGAGTAATTTGGCTTCATTTTGGATATCCTGTTAAGGGATTAAAAATGGATCAGCTCCCCAGTTGCCTTGCTGCTTTTATGTGCTCTTCATAAAAGGTTTCAGAAGTAGAAGAACAGTATATTTGTTATTTCTGGCTCCGTTAAACACAATAGTAATGAACATTAGCTATTTAGCTCTTAAAAAGCATGCAAAACACAATACTCTTATGATGTATGGCACTTTAAACATATGCTTACAGCTATACACTGCCACCTAATCACCTGCATGAGAGCACTGGCACAGAATGCCAAGATTATACAGCCGTGCTTCCAAATGGCCCCTAAGTTGTTTGAAGTTGTCTACTCCTCTAGCAAATATTGTGATTTGAAAACTCTTCAGGTATTACATTGTGAAAAGAATAGTTTTCAAGAAAAGAAGATGGATTGTGGATGAACAACCTGTGTCTAAGGTTGTAAATAAAAAATAAAGTTGTTTTCCAAAGGATACAAAAAGAAATAAAAAATGAGTGCCCAATGGGCACATTCACTTGGCAATTTTATTTCTGTATAAAAGCTGTTATTAATTACAAACTAGTTTTTATGCAATTCTGCTTTCTTTAAATGTGGAGTGAATTCTCCCCATAAACTAATGAACTGAAGTGAAGCCAAATAGAGACCAGCTGGCTGAATTGCTAAGTAATTTTATCCACATGATTGACTTTATGATCCTTTCACTACAGTAACTAGTCTTTATTCTTACAATCATCATCAACCATAATTCCAGAGGGAGAGATGATTAAAAATCAAGAGAATAGAGAGGAGAGGTTTGTTTGATGTGGCACAGTGCATTCTTGCACACACTTCTTCTGTATAATAGGTGCAGAATTACAGGTCTTTATAGCCTCCAAAGCAGTGCACTGAATAGCTGCCTCAAAGACGTAATAAGCAACCTATGCCTAAATAATCATTACAGATACTCCATTAACAGCATCTATCTGTGTGGCTTTTAACTATACAAATTGTTTTTTGACAGCTTGTAACCTTTCTGAACAGTTTCCTTTGGGCATTACACCACATTCAGATCTCATTTTAACTTTTGCTTTGTCTATAATTTATTACTTTCTTTGGAGACTCATAATGTATTTCAGTGGAATGGATAAATTCAAATAAAAGACTTTAAAAAAATCAATTGCTGTTTTAATCTATTAAATCCTTGCTCTCTTGGAGAGAACTAAAATCTGATGAAACATAACAGGGGAAAAAGGCTAAATGGTCTAGAATTCCTGAGGGTATCTGTTTTACAACAAGCAATATTTTTTCCTCAAATTATTTAAAATAGGGCATAACCAACTGTAAAAAAGAATAAAAGTAAAAACATATATAAATAAAACATAAATCCTTTAAGGCTGTTCCTAAGAGCCACAGACTTTAAATGACATAATAAATAACATGTTATAAAATAGTTTAATGATGTATTGCAATGGGATAAAGAGCTAAGAAAGATGTACAATTGTATCTTTTTTTCCAAAGAGAGCCCATAATTACAAATCAGTAAAGATAAGTGACTTATGAAGAGCTAGAGGGCAAGCATGATTTTCAGAAACTGGAGGGAATGTGTAAAATGAATGTGGGGAATGATGTAACAGTATTAGGTGATTTGTATTGGCTGTCATGGCCATTATCTCACTTCTGGGGACACCATTTTCAGGAATAATGTCCAATAAATCAATATGTAGTAGCAATCAACATAATAATACCACAATTCTGGCAGCCAAAACCTTTGATTTCTTTCAAGACATTTGGCTTCTTTTCAACAGATTCAAGTATTTTTCCCAAAGTTTTCAAATCTATGTAGCAGGTAAACATGCATGTCCAATTGACAGAAGAGTGATTTGATATAACCTAAGTGTTCACTGCTCACAAAGGTTCCTGTTCTTCACAGATGGTATGTGGTAGCTAGTCCCATCCAAATTAACCGTCATCATTGAAAAAAGTATAAACTGGATAGGCATAAAAATCTACTACTTAGAATCAAGTTTTTTCCCATCTCCTGAATCTTAAAATGGGTCACTAAATCTAGTTCGGTTTTCATAAATGACAGGGAAGGCAGAGTAAATCTTTAAATAAAATGTGGAAATATCCCTCTCAGTATGAATTTAATTCATCATGCTAAACTCAGTGAAGGTACATCAGCATAAAATTAGAATGAGGCTGTTATGAATCAAGGAGATTCATGTCTAAATTGCATCTTACAACTGAGATATACCACAGCTTGTATATCTGAGGAGCTGAAAAAAAGAAGCATATTTCTTGGTTATATATAAGATAATCAATAAGCAGATTTTTAGTATAAATGTTGATAGGGAAAAGAAGTGTCATTGAAATAAATTATTAGAAAAGGGTAGTGAAAGTGTGAAATACAAGATCTAAAAAAATTAAAATTATGAGAAAATCTCAACCATTCAGTTATTTTTTGAGCTTCATTCGTGTCATATTAGTGCTCAAGACTGTTTTGTTGGTTTGGAGTTTTGTCGGGGTTTTTTTGTATTGTGAGTGGGGCTATTTTAATTTGCTATCAAGAACATTACTTGTAAATTATGGTACTGAAAGCAGAAAGATCATAGTCAGAGTACTCTGACAGATTCT